>VDFB02271346.1:0-73106 GCA_007258455.2 Sequoia sempervirens
TAGTTGTCGTTGTGCATAACTTCTTGACACTAGGAGTAAACTCTTGCAAATGGGCCTTAGGATCTTTGTTTCCCTTGTATCTGTCAAATTTTGGTATTTCAAAATGTTTAGGGAAGGGGAACAATGAGATGGAGGGATCAAATGGATAGGGACATATGTCCTCAAATTTGAACGATTGTTTTCCAGTCCCATCTTGAGGATATTTCAGAGCGGCTTTGATTTCTAACAGATCTGAGTTGACTGGTGGCGTGAGAGCCAATGATGGGTTAGATGGATATGGATGATAGGATGATGAAGGATCTTGTTGAGACAGTGTATGAAGGTTGAGGTATGGATTTTGATAGTGAGATGATGATATCCCTTGCTGGTATGCTGAGGGATTTTTTTGGTGTTGGGGTTGTTGTTGCGAGATATAGTACAGATTCGTTTGATAAAAATGTGTGGTGGGATGCTGAGGAGCTTGAATGTGATGTTGCGGATTAGCCTACTAGTACTGAAGGTACTACTACAACTGTTGGGGAGGTTGTTGATGTGATGTGAGGTGTTGCATGGGCCGAGATGGGATGTTGTATTGTGATTGGACTTGCGGATGTAGAATGGATGCGAGGAATGAAGATATGGTCTGGGCGGGAGGTCAGGACAGATTGCTTTGTGATTGGTGTGGTGGTTGTTGTGAAGAGATCAATGGGTTATGCAGAGGTTGTTGCTGATGAGATGGTTGAGATAATGTAGAGGTGTTCTGCAATGGAGGTTATTGGGTACCAAAGGGGACATTCAGTTGGGTTGTACCTTGTGGTAGTAATGGAGGTAGTATGTTAGATTGGGGAGGCTGTTGAGATGTGTATGAAGGCGATGGTAGATTTGTGGCCCCAAGAAGTGGAGGAAATGCGGTAAAAGGGGTGCCCCCAGTGTTGATGGGAGGTTGATTTGAAAGGGGTGGTGTTGTTAGCATTAATGGTGTTGGTTGCAGAATGTTTTGTGGCATGCCATAAGCAAAAGGATCATTGGGATCAGCTGCTTGAGGATCCCCCATGACCGATATTGTGGGGTGTGGGGGAGTGTTAACGTGATATAGAATGGCATTGCCGAATTCAGGTTGATGCCAACCTTCCACTAGAGGAACATTGGGGATGTATGAACTACCTGGTGCATTTTGTGAGCCTTGGGGTATGTTAGATGTGGAGCTTCCATACTTGGATAGGTCGACACCTGATGGAGGCTTGACTCCTTTTCCAATTAGGTGGGCCAATATTTCTTCCCCATGTTTTTTGAGAAGGCGATCTGTCATTTGCACATTGATAGGGTTACTAAAGTGTTCTTCAAATGTAAGTTTGGGTTGGTTGACCATGTTCTCATCACCAAGTGGTGATGTGTTTTCACCATCAATATTGGATTGTTATGATGTACCATTATGAGGATCTCAAGGGATATTCATACCGTTATTGGGATCTTGTGAGACATTAGCTGCATTGTTGGGATCTTGAGGGATGTTTGGTTGGGAATTTTGGGCTTGTTGCTCAGCGATTTTCCTTCTCTACGACTGGGTCTGAATGGGCATGCAAGATGATATGATGGACTAGGATGCTAGGATGACCTTGGTGATGAAAGGATTGATTTGATTCAATGATTGATTAGCCAACAAGGATGTGGCTCAATAGGATTGATTTTAATGATTGATTCGACCGAAGTGGATTTGTTTGATGAGATCAGATTATGTTAATTGGTAGACAATTGGTCAACCTGGATTTGATGATATGAGGAATTGATTTGGATTGATGATCGATTAATAGGATTGGACGGCAGGATGAATGATTATGACCCGAATCTGAAACCGAGTTCAAGAGTGATCCTTGGTAATTCTAGGTGTTGATTAATCGACTAAAGGGTGGATGTATGATAACGACACGAAATCCAACTTGAGATAGAAGTGGATTGATTGGGCCGACAAGGATGACCAAATTAGGATGGATGAAAATCCTAAGTTGGTTGTGATAGATGATGATTAGAGATGAACACCTAGGTCAATTTGCACAATTGCTTTAATGAAGTTTAACAAAAAATCGGTGATCCAAAATGGGGAAACGATAACAAGAACATGGGCTCAAAATGGGTAAATGAGGACTCTGAACGGGTGAATGGATGCTCAAACTGAGGAGATGAACATTTAGGATGGTGAATGGACTCTTGAAACGGGTGTATGAATGTTTAGAACGAGGAGACGAATGATCAGAATGGTGAAACGTGCACGTGAAACAATGAAACATGTGTCCCGAATGATGAAACAGATGATAAAACTGACTGGTGAAGGGTCAGGTCCACCCCTGGGATGGGTCAGGTTTTCTTGTGGAGGGAAGGTCCACCTGTTGGGAGGGCAGGTTCGCCTATCAAATAAAAGTTGGTCAAATTTGGCTAAAACAGGCTGAAAAAGGTTAGTTCAAAGGTCAAATATGCCTCTGGATGGGTCAGGTCCACCCACAGAGGTTAGGTCCGCCTCTTGGGAGGGTAGGTCCACCTGTCAGACAAAAGTTGGTTAAAATTGGCTAAAACAGGCTTAAATGGGTTGGTTCAAAGGTCAAGTCTACCCCTGGATGGGTAAGGTCCGCCCCTAGATGGGCCAGGTCCTCCCCTGGAGGTCAAGTCTGCCCCTAGATAGGTTTAAACTTGACTTTTGAAAAGATGACTAAGGAAAAGGACCCAAAACACAACAAACATCAATCAAAAGGATATGGCTAAACAAAAAATTACTGGTTTTGAACAAAGAAGATGATTCAGACAACACAATCCTAAGATTAGTAGAAAGGGAAATGGCTGACAAAGTCTTCTATTCTAGAATGAACATGGTTTCTAAGGATTCCTCGATATACACCCGGTACGTGAGGTCCAAACCGTGAACACCAACCTATTACAAGCATGAGTCGAGAACCTTAGCGAGATACTAAAGGCTCGAACCAACTCTTCACGTCATCCTGATGCTTCGCCAATTACAAAGTGGTTGGATTGAGGTACAACTTTCACTCTCCCTCCTTTATATACCCCGTCGGTATGCGTGGTTGGAATTGTCCCTTGGGGTGATGAAATCCCCAAGCAGGTCCCTGCTAAGAAAAGGAAAAAGAGGGTGACTCAAAAATACTTGGTAAGCTATGATTTCTTGTCACTGAGGATCACCAAATGGTGCAAGGGGATTGGATACGTCAAATAGCTTACTAAAAAGCATGGAAAACAAGATTAATTCACATCCGTAGTTAAACTATGTGCCTAAGTTATGCAAAACAACAAGTAGTGGTTGATAAATAACTAACCTGGAAGAAAAATTGTTAGTGAATCTTGTCCTTGTTCCTCGCCAAATGTCGATTAGATGTTTGCAAAAACTCAAACAAGACACGTTAGGGGGTTAGAAACACTTAAAACAGCCAAAAGGAGTGCTAAAAACTAAAATTTCACCTTCTAGAAAAAGTTGTCTAGGTCAGGTCCACCTTTCTGGAGGTCAGGTCCACCCCTCTTTAAAAAATATGCAAAAATCAACTTCTAGAGTTTATGGAGGGTAGGTCCGCCCCTGGGCAAGGTCGGGTCTGCCCCTAGAGATCAGGTTCGACTGCCTGTTAGGTCAGGTCTGCCCCTGGAGGTCGGGTCCACCCCCGAATGGTCGAGTTTGCCCCTCTGCAGGTTGAGTCCACACCCCTGCAACTTGCACCTGTAAAAAGTGAAAAAAAATAGCAAATGTGAAAGATACAGACTTGTTTGTGGGTTCCACCGGGCGTGCTAGAAATGTGAACGAGTGAAAATACGTGTTAGAAAATGAGCAACAAATAAAATAGTGCAAACAAAAAATATAAACACCCTACACCTCAAGATTGGAAAAATGATTAGCTTAACAAAACAATATGGAACCTTTTACCTTGTTGAGTTGTCCTTTGCTTGGCCCTTCGATCTTTGATGTAGTGTATGCTCCTTTGATGGCAAGAGAAGCAAGTGTGGGATGCAATATGAATGAAAAATAGATGATAATGGATGCAAATGCAAGTATTTGGCTAAGTATGGCTCAAGAGAGAAATTTGCAAGAGTTTGGATAGCATAATGATCTCCCCACAAAATGAAAGAAAAGATGGGGTATTTATAGAGAATTTTGAATTCTCTAGAGAAATGGATGGTTGGGATTAAACCAACAAGGCCAAGATGTAAGGCTATGGTGAGTTGAAAACTCACAAGCCCTCACATCTTGACATGTGGCATGTGAAGTGGCTTGAAAAAGATGATGTCGAAATGAGTTGGAAGGAGATTACATGACATGGAGGTACTACATAGTATCTTGGTATTTGGAAAAGATCTCCTCATAAAAGAAGTCCTTGTACCCATGTGGGTGAAAGGGAATGTGAGGAATTAAAAATTCCTCAAATATCCACATGGGAATGAGAGAAAGAATTTAAAATTCTTTGGAATGCAATGGGGGATTAAATGTGAATTAAAAATTCACATGGGGAATAGAGTGCCTTCTCCAAAAGGAGAAAGTCTTTAATAAGGTTGACTTATAACACATTCCATAAATGAAATGGGGATTAGGTTGACCTAATTAAGTGATTAAGGCTGTGCAAGTACCTGATTAGACAAATTAATGACATATTAGAGGCAAGTGGGAAATTATGGAGGATGTGACCCTAATGATGATTAGGGGTGTTCACATCTTAACCATAAATTAATTATGACTGGAAGAGGGTTGGATGGTTAAGAGGGATTAGAGACCAACTTGCAAAAGTTGGAGGATGTGACAATGAGAGAGAAAGTGAGGAATTAAAAATAAATTTAAAATTCCAAGAGGTAATATGACTAAATTAAATAAAGTGATATATTTATTTAATTTAGAGAGGAAAGAGGGGAAAAGTATTTATTAAATTAAATACTTTGGAAACCTTATGTGGGACACAAAACATTAATTAAATGAATAATTTAATTAATACCAGCAAAGAGGATGAGGTGGATGAGCAAAGTGATGATTAAGGAGACGTCTTTGACCATATGGAAGTGGTCAAATTTAGATGTCTATACTAGTGACTAGGTTGTAACCAATAATCTAACAAATGAAGTAGAATATTTTTTGGAAATAAGGGACAAAATAGTTAACAATATAGGGCTTTGTATCAAATGGTCCCAATGTAATTGTTGTCACCTAGAATTGCACCCTGTGCAGAGTTTACAAGAAATTGAGCATTCTAGAGCAACATGGGATCATCTCAAGGCTGTCGGTCACCTATAACTGAAATGAACCTTCGGAGAAGGCTGACTTCCTTTGGGTGTCACCTAAACTATTGATTCTTTGAGAGAAAAGAGGAAGAAGATACATAAATTAAAAGACCACACTAGGATGATACACCGAATGATGAGAAATCATGAAATGAACACAAAAAGAACATACACTTGAAAGACCAATTGCTATTCTCAGAACAACATCTTTCGGACTTAATGCTTGTCTTCCTAACAGGTTTGGTCTACATACGCATCTCAGGAAGGAAAGATTGATTTTCACAACTCTGAGATATGAATGCAATATTATGGAAAACATAGCTAGAAACTTGCAAGCTCAAAATGAAAGATACAAAAATAAGAAATCATACAAACATGAAGATAAAATTGCAAGGTAAAATCTATGTTGTATTCAGGACTTCAGCTAAGTTACATAAAACATACATTGACAGAGAAAGGATTGATTGAAAATCACTAACTCTTCAGAGTGTGCAATCAAAACCATTTACCAAAAAGGAAAAAATGCCTTATATACAAACTGATACGTCGGCACCTTAGGGCTTACAAAAATATCCTGATTTGGGATAGAATCTCCTCGATATTTTTATCGAATTAATGCTAAAGATCCTACGTGTCCTTGTTGTTGGTGTCGGTGTGAAAAATTCTCGAAGAAGTCCTCTTCAGATATTCCTTCAGCTACCACATTTATTCAATCCATTGTGTCCAGTTGAGCTACCTCGGCCGCACCATGAATGCTCTGAGCCTACTACAGATACACGTCACCCTTCATCCCTTTGACATTCTTTAGACTACCACGGAGACCCTCAAACCTCTCTGATTGGCTGAGTGAACTATACATAAACTCCTGGGCACTCAATTTCTTTAGTTGAATCACATCTCAGTGAGACACTAGAAGTGTCTCACCGATGTGATTAAATCTTTTCACAAGAATCAGCATAGCATAGAGCCATCGTTGAGAGCTCCTCATGAGCCCAAAGATTCATACTGATTCCACTGAAACCATCGGCAAATCACCATCCATTGCCAAGAGATCCATGGGTTAATGAATCATGCAGAGATCTCTATTGTCGTCGAGACCATGTGATATTAGCAAGACATCACTTTGACAGTCACTCCCTTCATCGGTAAGATTCATGTTGGGGAGACCCTTGCCGATGTCCTCAGAATTTGCCAGGCTCCATTTTGTTAGAAGGCTTCGCTACTCGGTGAGACTCACGCCGATCGAGAAGAAGTCTTCCCGAGCTCCTTGCACTATGCCGAAGGCTCCTCAGTTGTCGGTGAGACCTCACCTTATCACTGGGACATCTCGGAAAAAGTTTTGTTACACCGAGGACTCTTTGAATCGAGGTGACATTTCCGTCTTGACAAGACGTTCCACCGAGAACCTTTCCTTGGCCGAAATTGCTTTTTTATTTTGGAGGCTCCACTGCTCAGCGAGACTCATGTCGATAACACCCTGTGTTCTGGTGGGGCCTCCCCTCGATCGGCAAGACTCCTCCACTCGAAAAGACCCTTTGTCGAATGCCAGAAGCTACCCCGAAGTCCTTGTTCACTGGGAGTCCTGGCAAATAGTGATTGAATGGCCTGTTGGCCAAGGAAAATCTATGTGGTGAGAGGTCATACCGAACCTCCTTCGCTATAGCGATAGCTCCACAGGGTCGTTCGGTGTGACTGAAATTGGGTCCCAGCGACTTGCTCAAGATGGGAAGAAACAAACAGTTAGTCGACCAGAGAATAGGAGAGTCCTGCCGACTTTTCCTTAGATGGTTTTTTCATGCCGAATACTCCCAAGGTAGCTTCTTCCACTGAGCTCCCGCGACCTGGAAACTAAAGTAGAGTCTTTTCCCTTATGTGAATATCCCACCTAGCCTCTGAAGATCTAACATTTGATCATTTTTCCTGATTTAACTGTAGGTGAAATAGAGGCAATAATTCTAGCGACCTTTGTGGGATGTTTGCCTACTAAACATGAGAACCAATAGCTACAAGTTGTCCATTGGGTATGGAGTCATTAGAAAACTCAGAGGACAATTAAAATGTCAGTCTGCACATGGTTGCAATACGCATGAGATTTATAGGATACAACAGGCAGCCAAAAGGTAAGACAAGGGAAACAAGAAGAGAAGATATATACTGTGTTGGAATAGCACTTATGAAAAACATAAAATCTACACTATTATGAACAATAGATAGATTGTGTCAAATTTGAAAACAGGGCTTAAGGTGTATCCCATTGACTGGGATAGGAAGTACTTCACCTTCTGCTATAGCTAGTTGATATGCATTATGTTCTTTACAGCCTTCAATAATGAATGGACCAGTCCACATATTGTCGAACTTGGTGTGATGGCCTGGTTTACTTTCAAGGATGTCCCACCTGAGCAGGAGGTCTCCCTCTTTGAAAGACTTTACTATAGCCCTTTTGTCAAAGGTCTTCTTTGACTGGAGTTGATGCTCCTCCAAAGTTTTCATTGATTTGTCCCTTGATTCTTTGAGCTCCATAAGCTTTGCATATCTTATAGACATTGGATCATGTCCTTGAAGAATTTCCAACTGATGAATGATGTCTAGAGCTGGAAGCTCCACCGATAGTGGCAATCTCACCTCCTTGCCATAGACCAACATATATGGTGAATTGCCAATAGACCTCTTAGGGGTCACCCTGTCTGCCCAAAGTGCATTCTTTAAACTACTAGGCCAGGTCCTTTGGCTGTCTTCTATGGTTCTTTTGATGATCCTGATGAGGTTTTTATTTGTGCTCTCAGCTAGGCCATTACCCTGGGGGTAATAATTCGAAGATGTGTTCAAATGAATGCCATGCCTAATGGCCTATTCAATCAGTTTTAGACCTGTGAATGCAAGGGCATTATTAGATATGATAGAGTCAGGTACCCCAAACCTGGTGACTATATCTTCATAAAAGCTCAAGATTGAAGACTCCCTTGCTTCTTTTAAGGCTATTGCTTTTATCCACCTTGTAAAGTAGTATGTGGCTGTAAGTACCCACTTGTGACCAGCACGGGAAGGTGGGTTTATTGGACTGATGAAATCAATACCCCATCTCATGAAGGGCTGCTCTACTCAAATCGGATGCAGGGGCATAGCTGGCAACTTTTCCTTTCCCAAAAATAGGGCACACTTGATGCACTTTCTTGACCAGGAATATGCATCCTTGAACAAGCTAGGCCAATAGTAACCAGTTCTCATGATTTTCCAGGCAGTGGTTCTAGGAGCAAAGTGACCTCTTGCAGCTCCATCATGAAACTCATGAAGCACCTTTTCAATTTGGTCACTATGAATGCATCTTAATAGGACACCACTTAGATCCTTTTTGAAGAGAGCATTATTTACCAGTACATATGGTATGGACTGCAATCTGAAGTATCTCCTTTTAGCTCTATTCAATCCTAATGGGAATTCACCAGTCTTTAAGAAATGGGTCATATCTTGGACCTAATTGGTTGTCGCTACAGGCACATCATCCTGATCGTTCTGAACCTCATCTGCATTAGCAAGGGTAACATCCTTTTCTAGCTCAATATCATTATTCAGCCCAGTAGTAAGCTGTTCACAAAGGCCTCTACCTCTAACTAGCTTGGTGACGCTGATATCTACATCATACTCCATGACCTTAGTGATCCATCCTGCTCTTTTTTCATTCAAGTCCTTATTCAATAAGAATTCCTTCACACTTGAGTGTGCCACCATGACATGAATTCTATTATGAGAGACCAAGGGCTTGAATTTCTTAAGGCTTCTAATCACAGCAAGAACGTGCCCCTCCACAAAGGAATACTTTTGTTCATAATCAACTAGTCCTTGACTGAAAAAGGCTATTGGTTGTTCTAAATTCTCTTTGTTCTTTTGAACCAATATTACAGAAATGTTACCTATGCTGCCATAAGCATACAGATAAAAATCTTTGGAAAAATTGGGATTTACCAACGTGGGAGCTGCTGCTAAGGCATCCTTGACCTTTTCAAAACTATTCCTAGCATCCTTTGTCCAATTGAAGACTGGATTCTTCTTTAACATAGTTGTTAAAGGTTGTAACAGATTTGCAACATCAGGGATGAATCTTCTTAGAAAGTTGATCTGGCCCAGAAATCTCTGCAGGCCCTTCTTGTGATTAGGTAGAGGCAACTCAAGTATGGCTCTGACTCTTTCAGGGTCAATAGTAATTCCTTGCTTTGACACTATGTGTCCTAATAGTTTCCCCTCATGAACAGCAAAGATGCTCTTTTTGGGATTGAGAGAGATCCCAAAATCTTTGCATTTTTTGAACACTTGCCTAAGATGTGACAGATGCTCATCAACATTCTTAGAATACACTGTTATGTCATCTAGGTAAATCAGTATGATTTTGTTGATCGGGTTTTGAAATGCCATGTCCATAGCCCTCTAAAACATGGCACCAACATTTGACAAACCAAAAGGCATCCTTTTGTATGCCATAGTGCCCCATTTAGTCATGAAAGTAGTCTTAAACTGATCTTCCTCTTTAACCAACACCTGATTATATCCTGAGAAACCATCTAGCAATGAAAACCTTTCAGAACTAGCAACCTCCTATAATATTCGTTCCATGGAGGGAAATGGGTAGTGGTCTTTTAGAGAGGATCGATTAAGATCCCTGAAGTCTACATAGAGCCTTATCTCACCACTTTTCTTCCTAACCGGTACAAGATTAGAAACCCACGAGGTGTGCTTGATAGGGAAGACAATACCCACCTCAACTAGTTTAGTCAACTCCTTAATCATTAGAGGCTCAAGTTTAGGATTCAAAGGCCTTTGTTTCTGTCTTACTGGCTTGGCATTAGGCTTTAATTCAATCATGTGCTGAGCAATGCAGGGATCAAATCCTTTAAAATCTGAGTACTCCCAAGCAAATAAATCATGAAATTCTTGGCACAAAGCAACAAAAGCTTGCTTATCCTCGGGTGAACAGATTTTTCCTATCTTAAGGAGCCTACCTTTGAAGATCTCCAACTCTTCATAGTGTTCTTGTTTAATCTGCAAGCCAGCCTTGCCCTTTTTTAGCTGATCATCAGTACTGAAAATTGACTCTAAGGTAACCAGGCCTTTGGGCAATTTGTTTGTCTTCAGCTGTATGACTTGATCACCATACTGTTGCTTGAGTTTGCCTAATTCAACATGGAGAACTGATCTTCTTCAAGTAAGAAGGAAAGGATTTGCTCATCACTGTTAAAGACTTGCCAGTGGATGTTGTTGTCAGGAATTGACGGTCTGACTACAACCTTTACATACTGCTGCACCTTCTCATTTCTGATGTCATCTGGAATATCAAACTGTGCTCCAATGGCTGCGAGCCTATCAACATGCTTGTTCTGATTTCTTGGGATAAACACTAAATTAAAGGCATCAAAATCTTCGAGCATGTTCCACACTCTATTTCTATAGGACTTTAATGTGTCATTTTTAGCGACATTCAGACCCCTTACTTGATTAACAATTAATTCATTGTCTCCATGGACTTTCAAATTGGTTATTCCTCTCTTTCTTGCCCACTCTAGACCTTGAACAAGGCTTTCATACTCAGTGGTGTTATTGAAGCATGCAAAAGAAAAATGGAAAGCAGAGTAGTACCTATCATCTTGTGGAGATACCAACATTGCACCTCCTCTTGCTCCATTTCTACTTCTAGAACCATCAAAGAACATCTCCCAAAGTCCATTAAACAGTTGCAATAACTGATCTGCACCCTTTTCCAAGTTTGGAATCTCTGTATTAGGCTCGAGAATGACATAGTTTCCCATACCAACATCTTGAATGAGGTCTACAGGGCTGTCTGATATATTCTCAACTACCCATTCATGCAGCAACATGTCAGGAACAACTTCTGATTGGGGTTCTTGAGCAGAAGCTAGTTCATCGTTAGTAGAAACAAAACAATTTGTATTTACAGCAGAAGGAATAGTATTGATGGGGCTTGGGTTATATGGTTCAATGTGGTCTTTGGACAACCTTTCAGACTTGATGGTAACCTTAGTCCCATATCTTGTTCTAAATAACATGTGTGACCAATCAGCTGATACATAACCACCTATCTTGGCTGTAAAGTCTCTGGATAAACACAAGGAAAAGAAAGGTGGAAGGTCTATGATACATACATCTTGAGGGACTAAAAAGTTTGGACAAGCATGGAGAGTGAGGCTTAAGTCCTTGATAATACCCAAAGTGTCAACCGAAGTGCCATCCATTTGGATCACTCCCTTCTCCAAAGGCTGATATTTTAGTCCTAGTTTGTCAGCAATCTATTTTGGCATGACGGAGCTACTAGCTCCACTATCTACCATACAATTATGGACTAATTTATCTCCAATAATTATTGACACATAGAAAGGAGGTGGTTTAACTCTTTTTTCATTATCTATGCAAGGCTGTTGATCACTTCCCTGAGAATCATTTGTTAACATGGCTCTAACCTGACCTATTGGGGGCTTGGATTCATCAGACATTTTCAGACTTGATAGGGCTGATTGTAACATATCCTTTTGACCGGGAATGACTAAAGAATCCCACATAGACATAGTTACATTTGTCCTTTTCATGCTATCAAGAATGTTAAAAGGTACAACTAGACTTTTATTGTATACCTTTACGCCAGTATGGTCAGTTTGTAAGCGTGACTCCTCCTTGTCTAGGAGTTGCTGATCTCTTTGCCAACCACTCGTCACTCAAGAGGTAGATGGTTCCACAGCTGCCGCCTTTCCTTTATCAGCTATTTGGTCAAGCTCGAATGCTCTCTTCTTTGCTCTGGTGTTGGCTGCAATTGGGGAACTATCATCATTCAATCCACAGAACTCTTGACCTTGCCAGTTAAGTAGGGTGGCATCATTACTAAGCTGAGCTTGTTGTTGTGAGGATGCATCATTGCATATACTCTGCTACAAACTCAAAGTATTCTGCACCATAAGTGCCTGATTGATGAGCCCATTTGAACAAGTGGCTTGATTATGAGGTTGGTTACAAAGGTAGCACCACTCATAATCAACTACTAAATTGTTTTGAGTGGGAACCAAGTCCCTTGCTGCACTAACAGGTGCTGGAGCATAGGCTTGAAAAGGCCTTGTGTTCACACTTTGTCTTGGGCCCTAATAATTGCCCTGATACTACTGTTTATTCCCTTGATATGCTTGTTGCTGACCTTGAAAAGGATGACTTGAAGCCTGATTTTGCTGTTGATAAGGCCTAAAATAGGTTTGCTGCTTTTCCAGGTTCACCAACTTTTGTTTTTTTTATTCAAGGGGTAAACACTTTTGACTGGAGCTATGAACCGGATACAACCATTCAACAATACCACCCCAACGGGGTTTGAACCTTGGTGGCAAGAACAACAATTCCACCTATAAACCATCACACCATGCCAATACCGACAGGTTCACCAACTTGTTACCAAAAGTATGCAAAAGACTTTTAATCTCTTGTAATTCGTTTGATGAGCTTGAAGCAACACTTTCCTGCTTGTCAACGGTTGGAACAATGGTTGGTAGTGTTGGTATAGCTGGTAGAGGTGTGAAAGGAGGTATTTGCAAAGGAATATTTGCATGAATTTGTGGGAATATTGGCATTGGTGGCCTGGGAGCAAGCTTACCAGCTTGTATCAAACTGTTTTTAGCTCTTATAGCTATTTCAAAGGCATCTGGCAGAAATACCCCTCCCATTGATTGTATCATGACAACTATATCACTGTTCAAAGCTCTTAAAAAGTATAAGAATGCATACTTTGGAGGTGGCCTCACTGTTGCAGGGATTCTATCCCAAGTCCTTTGAAACCTGAAGTTGAAGTCGTTCATCTGCTCTTGTGGAGCCCTCTTAATGGTAGTCAGTTGCTCCAAAAGAGACAAGTTGTCAGACCTGTCTTTGAATTGCTTGTGAAAATTTTCTCCAAAGTTATCCCATGTTGCAATTGAGCTAACTGGTAGGCTCCTGTACCACTGCACAGCTCTCCCTTTTAGTGAAGCAACTAGCAATCTTACTACAACATCTTCTTCGGTTATGTGGTGGACTCCGCATAATGAAGCCGCATCTCTTAAATGTTCAATGGGAGTAGTTTGATCTTCTCCTGTAAAAATTGGCAGACTTTTCAAGGCTTCCATTGGAATATCATTATGTTGCGCCAAGTTCAAAGGACTCCCTCCGTTGAAAGCAACAAAGGGTTGATTCATTGGAGCGGCCATTGGAGGTATCTGAAGTGGATTTGTTGGTGCAACGAAATGAGATCTTACAGGTGGAGTGGACTGATTTCTTCTAGAATAGATGATCGTTGTTCTTTGCCTTTCCTCAACTCTGTCTCGTCTTCTTGGTGGTGACAGTTGCAAGTATTCAAAAAGGCCTGAGTTGCTTCTTGTTCAAACTCTTTTCATATACTATAGAAGGCATGTATTTTTGGAGTTCTTCCTCTTTGTGGAGTCGCCAAGTATGCCAAAGGGATTCTATAAAGCCTGATAATTCACTGGTTGCATACCAAACCAGTAGTTAAAACAAATTTTTGTCCCACCGGATGTGCCAGAAACTGTTGTCACCTAGAATTGCACCCTATGCAGAGTTTACAAGAAACTGAGCATTCTAGAGCAATATGGGATCATCTCAAGGCTGTGGGTCACCTATAACTAAAATGAACCTCTGGAGAAGGCCTGCTTCCTTTGGGTGTCACCTAAACTATTGATTCTTTGAGAGAAAAGAGGAAGAAGATACGTAAATTAAAAGACCACACTAGGATGATACATCGAATGATGAGAAATCATGAAATGAACACAAAAAGAACATACACTTGAAAGACCAATTGTTGTTCTTAGAACAACATCTTTCAAACTTAATGCTTGTCTTCCTAACAAGTTTGGTCTACATACGCATCTCAGGAAGGAAAGATTGATTTTCACAACACTGAGATATGAATGAAGTATTATGGAAAACATAGCTAGAAACTTGCAAGCTCAAAATGAAAGATACAGAAATGAGAAATCATACAAACATGAAGATAAACTTCCAAGGTAAACTCTGTGTTGTATTCAAGACTTTACCTGAGTTACAGAAAACATACATTGACAGAGAAAGGATTGATTGAAAATCACTAACTCTTCAGAGTGTGCAATCAAAACCATTTACTAAAAAGGAAAAAATGCCTTATATACAAACTGATACGTCGACCCCTTAGGGCTTACAAAAATATCTTGATTCGGGATAGAATCTCCCCGATATTTTATCAAATTAATGTTGAAGATCCTGCGTGTCCCTGTTGTTGGTGTTGGTGTGAAACATTCTCAAAGAAGTCCTCTACAGATATTCCTTCAGCTACCACATTTATTCGATCCATCATGTCCAGTTGAGCTACCTCGGCTGCACCATGAATGCTCTAAGCCTGCTATAGATACACATCGCCCTTCATCCCTTTGATGTTCTTTAGACTACCATGGAGACCCTCAGACCTCTCTGATTGGCCGAGTGAACTATACGCAAACTCTCGGGCGCTCAATTTCTTTAGTTGAATCACATCTCGGTGAGACACCAGAAGTGTCTCACCAATGTGATTAAATCTTTTTGCAAGAATCAACATAGCATAGAGCCATCGTTGAGAGCTCCTTGCAAGCCCAAAGAGTCATACTGATTCCATTGGAACCATTGACAAATCACTGTCCATTGCCAAGAGATCCGTGGGTTAATGAATCATGTGGAGATCTCTGTTGTCACCGAGACCATGTGATATCGGTAAGACATCACTCTGATAGTCAGTACCTTCATCGGTAAGATTCATGTTGGGGAGACCCTTGCCGACGTCCTCAAAAGTAATCCCACCAAGCTCCATTTCGTTAGAAGGCTTCGCTACTCAATGAGACTCATGCCGGTGGGGAAGAAGTCTTCTCGATCTCCTTGCGCTATGCTGAAGGCTCCTCAGTTGTCAGTGAGACCTCACCTTATCGCTGGGACATCTCAGAAAAATTTTTGTTACACCGAGGACTCTTTGAATCGGGGTGACATTTTTGTCTTGACAAGACGTTCCACCGAGAACCTTTCCTTGGCCAAAACTACTTTTTTATTTTGGAGGCTCCACTACTCGGTGAGACTCTTGCCGATAACACCTTGTGTTCTAGTGGGGCCTCCCCTCTATCGACAAGACTCCTCCCCTCGGCAAGACCCTTTGTGGAATGTCGGAAGCTACCCCGAAGTCCCTGTTTGCCAGGAGTCCTGGTGAATAGCGATTGAATGGCATGTTAGCCAAGGAAAATCTATGCGGTGAGAGGTCATACCGAACCTCCTCCGCTATAGTGATAGCTCCACAAGGTCATTCGGCGTGACTGAAACTAGGTCCCAACAACTTGCTCAAGATGGGAAGAAACAAACAGTCAGTCGACCAGAGAATAGGAGTCTTGCCAACTTTTCCTTAGATGGTTTTTTCATGTCGAATACTCCCAAGGTAGCTTCTTCCACTGAGCTCCCGTGACCTGGCAACTTAAGTAGAGTGTTTTCCCTTATGTGAATATCCCACCTAGCCTATGAAGATCTAACATTTGATCATCTTGCCTGATTTAAATATAGGTGAAATAGAGGCAACAGTAATCTTTTGGCTCCTAATCTCTGCTAGATACTTTGGTAGTATATGGACCTTGAATGAATTCCTAGTCTTCTCATATTCTTCTCTAAGAGCCTTCTCATTGATCTTAACCAGGTCCCCACTCCACTCAATGAGATTGAAAACATGAGAAATCTCCTCCTTAGTAACTTTAACCATGTCAATTCCATCAAAGGACCTCACAATCCTAGTGACTGGGTCATAATTGACAGTTATTGCTTTTAAAAAATCAATCGAGTTATACATTTGACACAGTCAATTTTCCCAAGTCAAGATTCCAAGGGTTACCAAATGGAACACCACAATTTCTATTTCCAAACCAGTTGTTGAATAATTCCCACCCAGTGCAAGGCAATGCAACATACCTAATAGCAATATACTTGTCAATCAAGCCCTGTACTACTTGTTTACCCCAAAAATTGAAAAGAAATTGACCCTAAGGTTTTTCATTGGTTGAGGGTGGTAGCTGGTCAACTAGGTCCTTACTCAAAGGTCTTTTGGAAGTAGAGGCCTCCTCCTTTGATGAAGAAACTTTCATTTTAGGAGCCATGACTCAAGGGTTTTTGTAAACTGGGGTTTTTGGTTTCACAAACTAAAACCTATGACTTGAGCAAGGGTTTGACACAAACAATTGCAATGAAAAACTGCCAAATCATTCCAAATGAGCATTAAACCTTAAAAGAAATGAAAAACCAAGAAAACCTTAGTGACAAGATGATAGAGAAAATACAATTGAGCAAGTTATTAATAGTTTCAAAGGTGGGATGGTATATAAACTTACTAGCTTGGCACGAGATTTAAAACCCTAACTTCGGCATTGAATAGGCTTGAAAATGCAGCACGAGCTTCCCTAGATGCGTAGAGTACTTTTATCAATTCTCAATTGTGCTTTAAAACAAGTTTTAAAAGACCCACAAATTATAAATTTGGTAGCTTGACATCCTAGTCACGATTTTGGCTCGCTCATGTGAATGAGAGTGACTCACTTGCCCTCGATTTCAACTTTGAATATTGTCCATTGATCTCATGGTGAGATGAAAAGACCACCAACTCAGATTAAGTCAACTTAGTTTAAAAAATCCAACTGTGAGCAATTGTTTCCATCATCCAACCAAAACCGGCCATGTGGAACCACTTCCAATGATCCGCATGCTCCACCATCTCATTGTCGCTAAAGCAAGAAACCACGCATTAGCTTTCCCACTTCCCCATGAATCTTAATCCTCATGCAACTTCTATCAATGGGAAGATGGGGAAGGGAGGAGATTAAATCTCCCATCCTCGACCTATGTGTGTCTTAACACAAGCTCACCTACCTTTGCACGTAATTCCTTGGCACAACCGATGGCCATGATTAAAAGATCCATTTTTTATTACAACACGTGCCTCCAAAATTCCTTTTAGTAACCAGAACTTTAACACCTTCAATCTGTGGCAAAATATTTCATTAACTTTCTAATGTTTCCTTTGTAGCTCAAGTGATTTCACATGAAATTCTCTCATTTCCCCGTTGAGAGATGGGAGGCAGAGGTAGGTCCCCCATGGGATGGTTGGGAGTGATCGAGATTAGCCCATGCCATTTTCCTTCAGCCATCAATCTCATCTGAATGGAGTGTTTGCTTCCTTCACCGCCTAGTGGGTCCTTCTGACAATGGGACACGTGTCATCCATCCACTACACTGTGATATTATTTAAAATCCAAAATAATTCAAATGGGGAGGTGGGAACACTCCAGAGGAAGCCACACCATTTCATCATCATCGTTGATGTGCTCCATCTCACCGCTTGTTGAATTTTCAATGATGTTAGGCCCTTTCATGCAAAAGATACGTGGCATTCACCCGCTAGCCCGTGATAATATTTTAATGCAAAAAAAATTCAAACGAGGGCATGGGGAGTGGCCAAGATGATTTCTCTGTGATTGAACAGTCTTTATAAAACATGAAATCTGCACATGTCAATTTGTTAGTTCATAAAAGGGTGGAATGACTAGGTGAATGTTGGATGAAGACATAAAACCTAAAGATGAAACCTTAGACCTAGAAAATATTTTACTGACTTGTTACTCGCATATTATAAAGGAAATTTATTATTAAGATGATGGGTAATGATGGGATTCCTAGGATTCAGGGGCTGGTCATCAGAATGATCCAAAAGGCACAAGTCACAACTTAACTGACCAGGAACCAAAAACAAGGGGTCAATGACAAAACATAACAATTGCCAAAGAAATCAAACTTAGGGCTTCTTAGGAAGGGTTTTAGTAACACAAACCCTAAGGCATGACATTGAACAAATCCCTCAGCCCTAGGAAATAAAACTTAACCAAATTTCATAAAATTAAGAGATGAAACACATTCTCCAATTTGAATGAGAAAATGCATATTTTGGAATAGATTCTCTCCTCCTATATTTTGTCATATGAATTATTAATAAAATGACCAAGGATCCAGGTTCTATTGGTCTTCAATCGTTTTGGTTGAATGTATGATTTTATCTTTGCTTTAATTCAAATAATTAATTAAAATTCTTTGATGGAATCATAGGTTTGTATGACTAAATTAACATATTAAGAATTTCATATTTTAAACATATTATTAATAATTTCATACTTTAATTGTGTTAAAACTTAAACATGTATTCAGTGATTCATCATTCAACTTAATGATTAATAACATATTAACAATAGTATCTTATTCAACAATTAACATCAACAATCATTTTATGTGTATCTAGTAGTTGAAACTAGACTTTTTCTTCCAATGATAAAATAAATAATATAGATAATTGAACATCAACACATTACTGAATTTGAGTTTTTTTATTGATTTTCACATGAAGGAATACATAGAGGCATTGGCAATGGAAAATATTGCTCAAAGACAACTTTGCACAGAGCTGAGTTAGAAATTGGAAACTCATATTATCAAATATCAAATCATTGTATCACCTTTTCTAGCAACTTCCATTGTTCAGGTGGTGGAATTGTCATTTCTAACTGATGTTGTTTGACTTGAAGATTTGTTAAAATTTCATGATTGAAATTGGAGCCTGTCTTGAATTCTTTAGTCAATTTTTCATTCAAGGTTATTAGTGGTTTGATGGAACCCAAATAGTTCACCGCATCTGGGTTCTGATGAAACTGGTCCAAATCAATCTTCCTTGCACCCTCCATCTTCTTTATGAAATCATCCTTTCAAATGAATCACTCATTTGTGTCAAAAGCCTTTGACAAACCAAACTCTATTCAGGTCCTTACCTTTTCATCTAGCTTCTTCATCTTGTCTATAGCCAAAATTCACATATTCATTTGTTCCATGCATTCTCAAACACCTTTCAATGATAGATGACAACATCATTGAGGCAACAAGCCGATTAATAATCCCTTTTGATTTCAAATCATCGTCACTGGCTTTCTAGACTATTTGTTGAGCTTGATTTAAAGATTTCTCTAATGCTAGCACATTTTTGTTGTCCACTAAATATTTGTTGAGCTTCTTATAATGTAGTCTGATAGCATCAATAAATTGAAACAATTCACATAAATGATCAATCCTCTACATTATTTCATCCCAAATCTTATATTTCATATGCCTCCTTGTTTCTCTACAAAATATAGATAACTTATTTTGACAAGAGTTAATTTCATTTTTTGCTTCCATCAACTCTGCCTCCAATCTTTAATTTATTTTTCTTTCTCCAATTTTTGTTCCCACTATGCATTTCCATTTGCAATGCTTTGTCATTATTTTTCTAAAGTGGATTTTTCCTCATCATATTTCTTGTTTCTCTCATCTAGCCTTTGTTCAGTTCATTCAATTCTCTCTCATTTTTTTTATCCTCTTTGCTTGTTAATGTAGAGGCAAATTTTTTTATTCTTTTTTCTAATTCATTGCTCTTGTTATCTGCTAATTTCCTCTTTGCTTTCTCATTTGCTAGGTTTTCCTGTAACTTTTCTATTTGAGTCTACAACCTTTTTTTCTCTTTATCTTGCTTTAGAAATTATGTGTACACCAACTCATTGTTCTTCTTTGATACATTAATTTTGTCAGTATTTTTGAGTCTAGAAAATCCAATTGTAAACTACTCACCTAAAATTCAAACCAATCCATTTGATTTGTTGGTTTATTTTGAACTATGGGAACAACAATTGTGTACTCCATGATATCTTTATTTGTGTCAAATGTGGGCAATACAATGGTTGTTGTAGGCTTTGAAGTTACAACAGATGCACTCTCCATCAGCTGCTTCTTTTTTTATGCAATTCTAATTTCTTTTTAAACTCTTCAATGTAATCAAAACCTGGGGAGGCAGGAACAATGGAATGCTTGAATGGTGAAGGAATATGAGTACTTGTAGTTGCTAATGTTTTTGCAGCCACACTAACTGGTAGTGGGGGGGTGCCTGGAAATAACTCCTTTGTGGTGGATCCACTGGTAGTGTGACTTGGACCTGTCAAAATATTTTTCCTCTTTTGTATGCCTTGATCACTTGTTGTTTGTGTGGTATCTTGTATTGTTGCCCTCTTGTGTGTAATTTGTTGTTGTAGCACATGTTGACCACTACTAGTACTACTACCCATACCATTTCCACCAGTGGCAGTGCCAATTTCACTAAGCTCTCCACCATAGGCATGTCCTAGTTGTGATTGTATTTGACCATGACGATTAGGATTTGAATCTCTAACAAATTGAATTGTTTTGGCTCTACTTGTATTCCCTTGGTCTACTTTTTCAATTCCAAGGCCAGATTTATCAACTAGTTTTCTATGCTCTACATCTGTTACTGTCCAATGGCCTTGTCTTTGGGACCCCAAAGGACCACCTTCATAACCCATTTTTTCATCTATGGTTGCTCCTAAAGTATATGCTTCTTTTGTGGCCTCAATTAAACTAGGTTTAAAATTGACATGACTTTGTTCTTCCATATCATCATTAGATTCATCATCAGTTTCTTGATCTTCATGTTCATTGGGATGCTCTATATTCCATAATTTGCTAAACTCATGATCTTCTTTGTTAACTCCATACTCTGCAAGAGCTCTTGGATCACCTAGCTCCTTCCTCATAGACCAAAAGGCAGTAATTTTTTATTGTGACCAATTTTTAGCTATAACTTCCTTATCTAGAGAATCTAAAATTTTTACTCTACTAAATGGTTTATCACTTTTTTTCATAAAAAATGTTGTACCTCCTGATTGTCTTTTGATGTAATATCATAATTTTGCTAACAATTGTTCAAAATAAATACCTTTCTCATCAACACTTGTCTCCATTGCTATTTTCACCTCATCCCAAGAATCCTTTTTTCTCAAGTTTTCAAGCAAGGATTTACTTTGATGTTAAATTCTACTTGCAACATTCCTATTGGCCACAATCATTGATTTAATGGTGTCACGTGGATCATACTGCCAGTGACAGACAACATCAAAATGATTTTTTTCAAAAGATCATGTGCCACATTAAATTCTTTTCTCTCGAATGTGAACCCTCCACATGGAAAAGGTAAAGAAGGAAATAAGGTCTTCTTCTATTTATTGAAAAAGTGTAGTTCATTAGTACTCTTCATCTACCTTACATATTCCAATGCAAAAACCCTTTATGTTACATGTATTGGAAGTTTGTATGGCTCTACTTCTGATCCATAAAATGTTAGCATAGTATATTCTTGCATTAAGTACCAATCAGCTAATTGTATTTCTTTTCCTAGTTGAATGCAATTTCTACATGACATAGGCAATCTAGGCATTGGAGTATTTATAATTGTTTGATGCAATGGAGCCAAAAATTATTCTACAAAATGATTGTTCCTCCAAGAATCATGCATCATTATCTTAGTGGTCCAATCATATACTGGAGCCATTTTCTTTTCCTGAGCATTACTATAGCACTGAATTTGAAGCTTGGTGGTCTCAAACATTCCTCTAAATTTGAATTAAAAAATAACACAAGTAGGTTGTGAACATAAATGTCTTGGTGGAGCCTCCTTTAATCATTAAAAAATGTTTATGCATGGATTCTACAATGTGCTTGATAAAGTTATATTTGACATATGGAACACCATAATGGATATTATATACCATTTCAAGGAGGCTTGCACCCACTTCCCAATTTCTATCCAATCCAAGGGAAAATGCTAGCATGATAATAGTATCTTGAACCCATGGTCTAAAAATATCAAAATCATAAGGATGCTTATGATTACCTTTCAATTTTTTTCTAACTTGTATGTTATCCAGAACAATTTTATTTATGAAAGAAATTTTCTCCCTTTCATCCACTACTTCATAATCACTAGGAAGCTTTTCTAGGTCAATGTGGACATTTCCAAATTCTTTGGTTGTAAACCCCAACACTTTTCCAAGTTCTTTTGAATTAATGGATAACAATTCTTCTTTTCTATCTTTATTAACAATTTCTCTTTTGTTAAATCATCATAATTTTGGGCACAAACCATGATAAATTCTAGGCAAGGGAAAACCTCATGTAACATCATGTGCCCTAATCTAGTTACGCATGGTACACTAATACAATTAACTTGAATTTTATTTGCAACCTTTTTCTGAGATGAAAATCTAACTTCTGAGGTATGCCTACCATAGATTTCAGGATCATAAATATCATGGTATTCATCAGTGAAACCTAGGGTTTTAAGCAATCCAACATAATGTATTTTTTAATCTGATTTTTCTCTAGTGGTATTGGTGGTAAACATGCTTATACAATGTGAAATTGTTAATTCCCTATTAGTCCTCAATTTTTCTTAATTCTTAAGTCTCTCAACCCTAAACCCAAACTTCAATGTTTGACGAAATAATATTTTAAGAAATGATGAATGTTGAAATGTAGCCATAGGAATTTTTTCTTTCACTTACCTAGATTTTGATTCTTGAAAAGATTAATACTGATAGGCATGGACTGGCTTTGTTGGATGTGGAGCCCAGAATCTCCCTAGTGCATTGCTATGAGCAATCTGAAATCAACTCGTTTTCTGACCCTCTCACTTAAAAATAAAATAACATAGCACTTAGCAATATATTTTTTTCTTTTTTTCGAACATTAAAGTGAATGAAACATTGAAACGTCAATGTGTTGCTTCTAGACTACACAATTAGTACATGGTTGTCCTACATTGATAGAAAATTTTAAATTGTTAGTCTTTGTAAATCTAATAGTTATAGGGTGATTTTGAAGGTTTAAGTTCACAAGCCTAGCAGTCTATGCATTTCATTCTAGAATGCAACTACAACCATACATCAAATTTTCATTAAATGGTTGAGTAATTTATGATATAAATAATAAACATGTGTTTTAAAGTTGTTTCAAACTTTAGTGCGCTAGGATTGACATCAAGGCCAAGGGGCTGGTAACTTAACATTGTAAAGGACTTAATAAAATGAATAATGATATCGAGAATTGGGGGAGAAGGTCAACTAAAAATTAGAAATCAATAACATTTGAGTAAACCCTAACAAGAGTGATTTTTTTTAGTTTTTATAATATTTTTTGTGAATTTGATGGCAACTTTCTTTTTTCATTTGTATTGCTTTATGTTTTACTTTTAAATTTGCATGCAATTATTTCATAAATAGATAATACTTAATTTCTTAAAGGAAAAAAAAGCTAATTTGAATAGATTAATAGACACTGAACTCAAAAAATAATTCTTTACTGTAAATGAATAACGAAGAATAACACAACCATTTATTTTATTATAGTTGAATTACAATGTCACATTATTACATATCTTTTTAAAGATGAGTAGAGCATGGAAGCACCAAGCTCCTATTTGGTATAAATAACATATGTTACTTTACATAATATAAATACAAATTTAAGCGCCAAGCTTCTGTTGGATTGTTGACCTAACAATGTAATACAAATGTCGCTCTGAAAATAAATGCATGGTGATGGAACTTTCCTGGTCAAACATGCACCCTAAAAATAAATGCATGGAACTTTCTCAATCAACCATGGGCACTGAAAATAAATTCATGAGACCTACCGGGGCAGCCATCGTTCTCAAAATAAATGCATTGGACTTGCTTGGTGAACCATGCTAGGGAAATGGGAGTTGTGAAGATACAAAATGTACTTATCCCCTTTGAGAACCAGAGTCATGTTGAAGATGAGGGGTAGAAAAATTGCTCCCATCTTTTGCATGCAACCTCCATGCACTGGGATATCACTTATCTCCATCAGAGCTCCTCATCCTAGTTCAAAAAATGTCTAAGAAGTCAGGTCAACTAGATCAACTTCTTTCCAATTCCACCCATTCTGAACTTGAAGGAAATTGGTCTTTTACTCTGTAACTACATAACTGGAGGTAGGAGAATTTAGAGTATCCCAAATAATACCATATCATAATCCTTATTAATCCTACAAAATGAAAACCCTTATGACAATTCAAAACATTGCACTCAATAGTAAAGCCTTTAGTTTTCAATGAATGATTTCAGTTGTGCTCACTATCCCTATTTATGTGCCACCAGTGCCACTACTAGCCTGATCCCTGTTTACTTGTGAGTCATGACTCATGTCATGTGTGAGGTTGGGTATAATGATAATCGCGATTCACATAAACCAAAAAACCAAGTTAATCAATTCATGTAACTTAAGCCTTACATTTATAATTAAAATGTTTAATTTGATTGATGTCTAGCAATGCAGATTGTACCTCAAGCTGATAAGTTGTCAAAATTTCCAATGCCACTCAAATCATATGAAATCATCACAAATCTTATTTCATTGGATTAATGACATCATCATCTATGATTCTATAGTACATCGTGCAATTTTCAATATAAAGTTATCCAATCAATCACTTTGGATGTTCATGTGGCATTAATTTGTGTCACCACCTGTAGTACCGCAACCACACTTTCTTCAAAAATATTGAGAATTGAATAAATGAAAGGTAGATTACTTTGATGCATTGAAAAGAGAATTAAATGGATTGTTTTACCTTAATCATTATCAATGTCCACTAATAAGTCAATAAATTTTGCTCACTTATGATTAGAACTATATGTTGATAATTACTATTAGTTTTAAAAGCCACATTTTTAAATTGATCAAAGAAAAAAGGATTTACAAGAATGGAGCCACAAAAAGTATTTTAATTTAAATAGTTATTGCTAAAGACTAAAGTACATAGTACATAGCCAACCTAGCCAGAGAGCCACTAACAGTGACAAAAAATTAGTCACAAAATACATATTACAAGAAATGTTATGCTATGCAATAAAATATAGACATGTGACATCACACAATTCATTACTAAATTTTTTTTTAGCATTAGATGAGGCCATCAACCAGGTGTTTGAGTAGAAGGTGAATCAAATTTAACAAAGTAATAGTAGAGTAGAAAAGCGAATCACCTTAAACATTCCTCCAAAACTCCAAACTCTTTAATGATTCATTTTTCATATCACATAGTAGACCCCATCTCATATTAACCAAGGCAAGAGCCTGTGTTGTAGAAGCATGCAATTCCACTTTCCAGAAGATTCCACCAGTAGGCACTAACCCACTTTCAAATTTGTAATGCTCCAATGCCAACTCCAACAAAGAAATAGAGTAAATGAAAGGTTGCAAATAACATATTTCCAGCGTCTTCACCAAATCTTTATCGAGCAAAATTTCCATGCAATTAGACAAGAAATTCAAAGCTACCTCAAAATATAGAGCACGGGGGTTGTTTTGAAGCCATCCCTACCCACAATTATTCTTATAGCATCCTCAACCTGCACACAAGGAATTGTAAAAACCATACTCAACTTTCGTCTGTCGTATGCATCGTCCCTTCTTTTCTCCCAATAATATTTAGATAGCATGACATGCTGTGAAGACTCCATAATATCATAGTTAAAATGAGAATAGAGAAGAAAGAAATTAAATCCAAATATATTATAAATAATATGAAGAACATCAAGTTGGTGAAGTATATTAAGAAGTTAGAATGAAGACAATGACATCAAATACTCACACTTAATTAATTCACCACTATCATTGATGTGACAATAAACATTTGATTCACCACTTGAATCCTTAATCATTGATGTGACAATATTATTTCAAATAAATGTGACAATATTATTCCAAGTTACCCATGAGAAAATCCACGTTTCGGCCTCCCTGCTTCCCCATTGGTTTTAACTCGTGTGCAACTTTCAACAATGGGGAGGTGGGGAGCGGCCCAGGTTAAATCTAGTGCTTCACATCCATGTGCTCTTTACCTCAAGACCATTTTCCTATGCATAACCTTCAGACTAGATGGTCAACCCAAATTAAGATGTCTTGCTTACCTTTACAACATGTGCTTAAAAGGCTCCTTTAGTAGCACAAGCTTTAACACTAGTTCCTTAATATTTCACACCTTGCTATAGTTCCTTCGACAGTTCTGATTGTTCCACGTGGCACTTCCATGTCTCCCCATTGAAGGATGAGAGAGTAGGTGGGTCCCCGCAGGCTGGTTGGGAGTGGTCAAGGTTGACCATGTCACCCTAACTCGACTGTTCATTTCTCAAACCCATCATTCACCTAGGTCGAGGGGCCAGTCACCATGATGAATCCAAAGGCTTAAGTCATAACTTAAGTGACCTTCAACTGTCGGTAGCTAGTCAACAATAAAATATTATTTTGGTTGTCATGACTTTAAGTGATTTAATAAGTAATAATTTAATGTCAACCATTGATTTCTAGAAATCTAACAATCCTAGTGTTATTCTGGAGGTTTCAATTCACAAGTCTAGTGCTTCAGAGATTTGCTTCTAGAATGCAACTACAGCTGTCCATCGAAAATTCATCAAACAGTCATGGGTTATATTATTTTGCACTAACATCTAGCTTCATACATAATAAATATATCGACACTTGTCCCCATTTCAGATACTTTATGAAGAAATTTGAATGTGCAGAAAATTTGTCCCAGAATTTGATATTTTTGCCAACCATGCTATGATTTGTTATTGGCATACCAGTTTATTTCACCACTGAATTTTTTTATTAGTTTGAGATTATGTTTAATTTGCCCATTTTTTTTATTCATTTGAAAATAGTTTTAATTCGCCAATGAAAAATATTTTTTTTGGTTTGAAGAAAAGTTTTAATTGCCAACAAAATATTTTTTCTGTTTTGAGAATAGGTTTATTCACCAATGGAAATATTTTATTGGTTTGAAAAAAGGTTTTAATTTCCAACGAAAATATTTTATTAGATTAAAAAAAATTACAATTCGCTAGGATTTTCCACAGACTTCTAGCGATTAGAAAAGATTTGCCAATTGAGATTTTTTTTCACAAAAAAAAATTAAAAAAATTGCCAATAAAATTAATATTTTTATCGGGAAGTATACAAGATTTTCCAATATTTTACACCTTCACTGAGGGAGGGGAGGGTTCTTAAAGTTATCCTTGCACCTCTAGTTCATTTAACTCCTTACTTGATATAGTAGTTAAATGTGCCACCTTTCCCTCATCAAGTTACCTTCTTGACACCGCTACTCCTACATGTAAAGATGATTCTCTAGATCACTAAGGATTTTTGGACACTTGTCATCTTGGCTTATGCATCCTAAAGCCTCTACATATATACTCATTTCCTTCGCTTTATCATCTAGAAATACATATATTAGAATTATTTCATTTTTTAATTTTGAATGTAGTTGAATTTATGATTGCATGATTACTTTTTATTTTAGGGAGATTTAATTTTTGCAATAACTATTCATTATTAAATCTAAAAATCAACAAGAGGTGGCCTTGTCTACTCTTGACAACAAACATGATGACATTATCTACTTGGGGTGACTTTGTCTACCTTAGACAAAGGTTTAGAATTTTTGAGGAGGTTAAAATAGTAAATTTAAAGCATAGTTTTCTTTGTGAATTTTTGGAAACTCTATGCAGTTATCTAAAACAACTTGTACTCAAAGTTATCTAAATGAAAACCTTACAAAAACAAACTTTAAAGGGGTGTTTTATTCATTTAGTTCCCTTTTTGGATTTCAAGCATGGAACCACATTGAAAAACTAATAAAAAAACTAGTCATAATATTTATATACGAAATGAAATAAGTTTGAATCACAACATAGCCATTAAAAATTGTGATATCATGGTAAAATTTTTTGGAAACACAAGACAAGTGAAATGGGAGAAAGGTTTCAGAAAAAGTTTAGGTTCACTCAAAAAAGGGTTTTAGTGTGTTAAATAGGATTGATAAAAGAGTGGGAAACCTTAATTTTGAATCACTCTAATAGATATTTGGTATGGAAATGGCTTGCAACTTTAAAAGGTGGTACAAAAGGGATTGCACTCACAAAGGGTTAATAGAAAATGTACCTAAATGATTAAATGAATCCATCATGGTTAAATGGAAATGGTGTAGGAGGGTTTGAAGGCCTATAATTCTAAAGAACAAGTGGGTGATGAAGGGTTTGGGAAAACTCAAGTGGAAATTGCATCAATAAAGACAACAAGGAGATAAAAATTGAATCAAAATATTGTTAGAAAATGGATAGTAAAGGATTGCAAGGTTGTGGGAAATAGGTAATAAGAGCTCTCTTAAATAGTAATTCCTCACCTAGTTGAGATCCTTGGAAATTAGCCACCTAGTTGTAATGATCCTATTACAATAGTTTTTAATGGAAAAATAAAAATCATTTGGACATGAATCTAGCTTCTATAATTTTAAATTAGTGGGGTTGTCATACATGAGAAAATATAGAAGAAATCCTATGACCAATTCAAAACTTATATTTTTCTATGTTAAAATGAGGCAAAGGTGACCAATTTTATAGAGCTTTATTTGAGATTAGAAGACAAAAATTAGTAGGTGGGTGTTGGAAATATGTGCCTCAAACTATACAGGTTGAAACCTCCATTAGAGACAAGTCAGTGTGACATCTTCATTGTCTAGCCGACTAGCAGCTTGATTCATTCTAGTTTGCATAGGTCGTTGTGACCTTGCAAATGTCTTGCCGAAAGGTTGCATTGTGGAGTCTATCGCTGTGACATAGTGTATTCGTTATGACCTCATAGCGCTCGAGAGACCTCTGGATGACATGCCATTCAATCATATTTCGGGGAGACTCTTGGTGACCATGGGCTTCGGGACAGCTAAGGGTTCTCGCTAAGAAGTCCTAGTGAACGAAGAAGGTCACGCCGACAGGGAAACATTCATACATTCTTCAGAGTAACTCAAAAGTGGTCAGAGAAATGTCTTAGCAACTAAAGGTTGTCTTGCTGATAGCTGATGGCTATCGAGGTAACTTAAGGATCTCAGGAAGACATCTCAGTGAACGTTGAAGGTCTCATCGATAGGAACATCTTTTGAATTCTTCGATATAGCTCTTGGCGAATGTTTTTCATCGATGGAACATGAAGGTCTCAGTAAGAAGTCCCAGTGACTTTGACGAGTCTTGCCGATGATGAAGAGTCTTCAGGGTAACATATGGAGATCAGTATGTTCTCTCAGCGAAGGGAAATGTCTTGGCGACAGGTGAACACTTCGGGGTAACCTTTATGTCTTAGAGAAACCTCTTGGCGATATCAGTATGTCTTGCCGACTATCCTTTGGAGCTCGATACGACTTGTGTCTTTGGTATACCTTTGGTGACTCGCTATTATCTCTTGGCGAATGCGATATGTCTGGGTGACTACTTGGTGACTCGGTGTAACTCATGGAGCTCGATAGAACATCTTAGCAATAACAGAGTCTCTTGGCGACATCGATATGAAGTCTATGTGGCATCGACGAGACACTGTTAGTGTTTCACTGCGATGCCAGTACATTGTGAATTATGTTGACCAAGTAAGATTGTCCTATCTAGAGTCTCATGGATGAATAGGAGGAGCCGAATGGGAACAGTTGGAATACAGTCAGTTGCGATGGTTCTGTGAGGAAGTTCTATAGATAGAGTTCGACATGGATATACTCTGTGATTATAGTTTGTAATCGGTTGGTTGAATCGACAGATTGTTGAGTGATCGTATCAGTGGATGAATTCTATGGATTGTAACATGAAGATTCCTATACAAGAATGTTAATGGTGAATGTTGCTATATAATGACACCAAAAATATAAGTCTGGGATTTGTATGTAATTTCATTACTATAATACAAAGTGATTTCTCTTGGCGTGGTGGGTTTTTCTCCCGTAAGGGTTTTCCCACGTATATCTGGTGTTCATGTGTGATTGTCAAATGCTCTGTTTCTGTTGTCTGTTTCTTAGTGCATCTTAATTGGACTGTAATTGTAAATTTTAAAGTGTGTCTACATTCTTTCCTAAGGTATTGACATTAGGAGAATTGTTTTCTGCATATGTTTTTCCTTACAAGTGGTATCAGAGCCTGGCCAGTTGTGTTATCCTTGTGGGTACGTTGGGTTTTTTGTGTCAATTCTATTTAGTGGGAGTCTTGTAGAGTTTGTCAATTTCTAATTACAGATTAAGATGGCTAGTACATCTAGAAAGTTTGAAATAGATAAATTCAATGGCAGTAACTTTGAGTTGTGGAAACTCAAGATGGAGGATCTTCTTGTTGACCGTGATCTTTGGATTGTTGTGGTTGGAGTGAAACCTATAGGCATGAAACAAGAAGATTGGGACCTTGTAGATAGGAAGTCTAAGGGGCTGATAAGGCTTTGTTTGGTAGACTCAGTGCTTCTAAATATGCATGAGGAGAAGACTACATCTTCCTTATGGAAGAGACTAGCATCTATTTATCAGGGGAAGTCCTTGGTGAATAAACTATTCCTGAGGAAGAAACTATACTCTTTGAGAATGCAGGAAGGAGGGTCTGTCGCTGATCATTTGAACGCATTTAACATGCTACTTGCTCAATTGACATTTATTGGTGTGAAGAATAAAGAAGAAGATCGATGTATGCTTCTATTGTGTTCTTTTCCAGACTCATGGGATCATTTAGTGATGGTGATTGGGAGTACACCATTCAGTTTCAAGATGGAAGATGTTGTTGCATCTTTGTTGTCAGAAGAGATGAGAAGGAAATCTTATGAGATGGTGAAGGTAGCTCTTGCTATCAGAGGAAGACCGAAAGAGAAGGGTAAGAAGAAGGACAAGAAATCAAAATCAAAATAAGAGGGGAGATCAAAGTCTCCTGGCAAGAAGTCCAAGGTGAAGTGTTGGAACTGTGGGCAACTTGATCATGTCTGATAGGATTATAAAGAGGAGAAAAAAAAGAAGGGTTCTTTCGATAATGGTTCTTCTCATAGTGATGGTGACGCCTTCATTGTAGCCTTGGCTACACAGGCATCAGATGATGTCTAGTTGATTGATTTTGGAGCATCATTCCACATGACATCTCATAGAGAATGGTTCACAAAGTATGAAGAATACAATGGTGGAAAGGTGTACCTAGCAAGTGATTCAACTTTGGAGATTGTTGGTCATGGAAGAGTCAGGATACAATTCTCTGATGGTAGAGTAAAGGGAATCAATAACGTTATGCACATACCAGGTCTAGCTCAAAATCTATTATCTGTAAGTATGCTGAATGATATTGGTGTACAAGTTACGTTCTCTGGAAATGGCTGCAAGATGACTAGAGGTTCAATGGTGTTGGCTAGAGGTGCTTGAATTGGTACCCTGTACAAGCTAGATGCACAGGCTGTTCAATGTAACAGTGCCTCTGGAAAGTCACTGAAAGCTGCTCGTGGAGGTAAAGAGGGAAATATCCCTAATTTTGTAAACTCTATGGAAGTAAAACTTCCTGCAAAGAAGACTATGCTTTGGGATCATAGGTTAGGCCACATAGGAGAAAAAGGTTTAAAAACTTTGAAGAATAAAAACATGCTTGAGGGGCTCGAAGATTGTAATCTTGAATTTGAATTATGTGAACACTCTATATATGGAAAGTAGTACCGTGTTTCATTTTATTCTAATCCTCATAAATCTTCTAGTTTGTTAGACTATATTCATTCAGATGTGTTTGGTCCAGTAGATGTTCCTTCTTTGTCTAAATCAAGATGCTACATGTCGTTCATTGATGATTATTCAAGAAGAGCATTTGTTTATTTTTTGAAAAGTAAATCAGAAGTGTTTAGTCAATTTAAGGAATTTAAGAACCTTGTTGAAAATCAGATTGGTAGAAAAATAAAATGCTTAAGGACTGATAATGGCGGTGAATTCTGTTCTGATGAATTTGAAAGATACTGTAAAGACCATGGAATCAAAAGACATAAGACTACACCTTATACTCCACAACAGAATGGAGTTGCTGAAAGGTTCAATAGGACAGTGATGGAGAGAGCACGAAGTATGCTCAGTAGTGTTGGCTTGAAGGAGAAATTTTGGGTTGAGGCTATATCTACTGCATGTTATTTAATTAATTGGTCTCCAAATTCTGCTCTTTTTGAGAAAAAACCTCTGGAAGCATGGTCTGGTAAGAAGCCCTCACTTAGACATATTCGTGTTTTTGGCTGTGAGGCATATGCTCATGTGTTGGATGTAAAAGATCTAAATTGGAGAACAAGGCTGTCAAATGTATTTGCATAGGCTATAGCACTGTCATAAAAGGATACAAGCTTTGGAATCTTGATACAGAGAAGGTTGTATACAAAAAAAGTGTAATCTTTCGTGAGTTGAAACCTTCCTCTTTGGATCTGTAGTTAGAGACAAATTCAGATAACAATAAGGATGTAGCAATAATTCCTCTTACACCTGAGAAAGAGGAATTGGAAATTCAAAATGTACCTAAAACTGAGGAGAGCTCGAGCAGTTCTGAAAGTTCTGAAGAAGAAGAACCTTAGCCTCAGCAAGTGAGGAGGTCAACCTGAGAAAGAAAATAACTAGATAGGTATGGGTTCTCATTGATTGATTCTACTTGTTCCTATGCTTTGATTTCTAGTATTGATGAGCCTAGGACTATGAAAGAGGCATTTAAAATGTCTGATTCAAATTCTTGGTTGGAAGCCATGGAAGAAGAGATGGCATCTTTAGATAAGAATGAAACCTAGAGTCTGGTGCGCTTGCCTAAAGGCAAAAAGGTTGTTGGCTGCAAATGGGTATTTAAGAAAAAGATTGGTCTGGATGGCAGTGTAGACAAGTACAAGGCAAGACTGGTTGCAAAGGGTTATTCCCAGTAGAGGGAATTGATTATGGGGAAATATTTTCTCCTGTAGCAAAGCTGACATCTATCAGATTTCTTTTGTCACGTGCAGCAACATATGACTTAGAGGTCGAACAGATGGATGTGAAGACAACATTTCTTCATGGTGATCTTGAAGAAGAAATCTATATGTCCCAGCCTAAGCACTTTGTTGAGAAAGGTAAAGAAAAACCGGTATGCAAATTAAAGAAGTCTCTATATGGGTTAAAGCAGTCACCTAGAATGTGGTACTAGAAATTTGATACATTTGTATTATCTTTGGGATTTGTGAGATCAAAATTTGATCACTGTGTATATTATAAAGTTGAAAGTGATCAAGTATTAGTTATTGCTCTCTATGTTGATGATATGTTGTTCATAGGTAATAGCAAGCTAATGATTTCTGATCTTAAGTCTCAGTTGTCTGCTAAGTTCGAAATGAAGGATCTTGGTGCAACAAGATATATTCTGGGGATGGAGATAACCAAGAACAGGAAGAATAGAAAGCTTTGGTTTAGTCAGAGTAAGTATATCAGGACTGTTCTTGAGAGATTTTGTATGAATGATTGCAAGCAGTTAGTTGTTCCAATCATGCAGGGAACGAAGCTATCTGTTGAGGACTATCCAAAATCTCCTACTGAGATGGAGGACATGAATAGTGTACCCTATGCTAGTGCAGTAGGTAGTCTTATGTATGCAATGGTTTGTACAAGGCCAGACATTGCCCAAGCAGTGGGAGTTCTTAGTCGATTTATGGCTAATCCAGGAAGAACGCATTAGGATGCTGTGAAGAGAGTGTTTAGATATTTGAAGGGTACTTTAGATTTCTCTTTGTGTTACCATGGGAATTCGGTTGAATCACAGAGGACTCTTAGCATTCGTGCTTATGTAGATTCTGATTGGGTAGGGGACATTGATAGAAGGAAATCCACCAGTGGATATATATTCATGATGAATGGTGGTGCAATGAGTTGGATGATCAAGTAGTAGGTTGTAGTTGCTTTGTCCACTACGGAGGTTGAATACATGGCAGCTACTCATGCTTGTAAAGAAGCAGTTTGGTTGAAACGTTTGTGTTCTAACATTGGTTTTGATGTGGGTGAAATAACTATTTTATGTGATAGTCAGAGTGCAATTTTCCTGGCAAAGAACCCTACTTTCCATGCTAGGATGAAACATATTGATGTACAATACCACTTTGTACAAGATATGGTTGAGGATGGAAAGGTCAGTTTGGAAAAGGTTGATACTCTGGAGAATGTTGTAGATTCATTGGTGAATCTAGCGAGCACAGATAAGTTCAGATGGTGTGCCAGTTCAATCGGCCTTAGTGCCCATGACTTTCAGTAAGTTATGATGTGCTTTGGAGGTGCTTGTATGATCTTCGTTAAGTGGGGGATTGTTGGAAATATGTGCCTCAAACTATACAGGATGAAACCTCCATTAGAGACAAGTCGGTGTGACATCTTCATTGTCTGGCCAACTAGCAGATTGATTCATTATGGTTTGTACAGGTCGTTGTGACCTTGTAAATGTCTTGCCAAAAGGTTGCATTGTGGAGTCTATCATTGTGACATAGTGTATTCGTTATGACCTCATAGCGCTCGAGAGACCTCTAGCTGACAGGCCATTCAATCATATTTCGGGGAGACTCTTGGCGACGATGGGCTTCAGGATGGCTAAGGGTTCTCGCTAAGAAGTCCCAATGAACGGAGAAGGCCACGCCAACAGGGAAACATTCATACATTCTTTGGAGTAACTCAAAAGTGGTCAGAGAAACGTCTTAGCGACTAAAGGTTGTCTTGCCGATAGCCGATGGCTATCGGGGTAACTCAAGGATCTCGGGAAGACATCTCAACGAATGTTGAAGGTCTCACCGATAGGAACATCTTTTGAAGTCTTCGGTGTAGCTCTTGGCGAATTTTGTCATTGATGGAACACACAGGTCTCGGTAAGAAGTCCCAACAACTTTGATGAGTCTTGCCGATGATGAAGAGTTTTTGGGGTAACATATGGAGATCAATATGTTCTCTCAGTGAAGGGAAATGTCTTGGCGATGGGTGAACACTTTGGGGTAACCTTTATGTCTCGGAGAAACCTCTTGGAAATATCGATATGTCTTGCCAACTATCCTTTGGAGCTCAATATTACTTGTGTCTTTGGTATACCTTTGGTGACTCGCTATGATCTCCTGGCGAATGCGATAGGTCTGGGTGACTACTTGGTGACTCGGTGTAACTCATGGAGCTCGATAGAACATCTTAGCGATAACAGAGTCTCTTGGCAACATCGATATGAAGTCTATGTGGCATCGGTGAGACACTGTTAGTGTCTTACCGAGATGCCAATACATTGTGAATTTTGTTGACCAAGTAAGACCATCCTATATGGAGTCTCGTGGACGAATAGGAGGAGCCAAATGGGAATAGTTGGAAGATAGTCAGTTGCAACGGTTCTGTGAGGAAGTTCTATAGACAGAGTTCAACATGGATATACTCTGTGATTACAGTTTGTAATCAGTTGGTTGAATCAACAGATTGTTGAGTGATCATATCAGTGGATGAATTCTATGGACTATAATGTGAAGATTCCAATACAAGAATGTTAATGGTGAATGCTGCTATATAATGACACCAGAAAGATAAGTCTGGGATTTGTATGTAATTTCATTACTGTAATACAAAGTGATTTCTCTTGGTGTGGTGGGTTTTTCTCCCGTAAGGGTTTTCCCACGTATATCTGGTGTTCATGTGTGATTGTCAAATACTCTGTTTATGTTGTCTATTTCTTAGTGCATCTTAATTGGATTGTAATTGTAAATTTTAAAGTGTATCTACATTCTTTCCTGAGGTATTGACGTTAGGAGAATTATTTTCCGCATCAGTTTTTCCTTACAGTGGGAAGCCCTACAAATTAATTATCCTATATTTGAAGCTTATGGTGGGAGAAGAAAATGACTTGGTTGTCCTATTAGGTGGCAAACTATATGGGTAATATCCATGAATAAAAAATTTGATCAATTTCCTAGGGGATCTCAAGCTCAAAGTGGGGCATCTAGTTGTATGTGTCCTTATTAATTTTGTGCTTGTTAAGACATGTTTCAGGATGGGGAATGGTGGTGTTTACACATAGGATTGGACTAGGAATGACATTTTAATATTTGATAAATGAGTAAAGGATCCTAAATAAATGAGAAATTAAATGTGGGAATATGACATGGGATATGGATAAAAATTAAATGAATGATGTCTAAACAAGGTTATGGGATCAATATTAGAAAGGGGAAACTGATGGCTAGAGTGTTCATTGACTAGGAAAAAGGGGTTAAATAAATGCATGGGTTAAGAATTAAAATAGACACAAAGGTGTAATAAGGAACTTGGACTTAGGATGTCTAAACAAGGTTATGGGATCAATATTAGAAAGGGGTTCAAACCAATCGGGATTGGACTTAGGATTTCTAAACAAGGTTATGGGATCAATATTAGAAAGGGGAAACTGATGGCTAGAGTGTGCATTGACTAGGAAAAAGGGGTTAAATAAATGCATGGGTTGATAGTTAAAATAGACACAAAGGTGTAATAAGGAAATTATAGAGTATGCAAATTCTAGTATTATAGGGTCCTTTCTATGAAAATTAAATGTGACACTTAGATTAGTTTAATTCATTCCATGTAGTTTTCAATGAAAATATGAATGCTTTGTGTGTGTTTAATACCTTTTTTATAGGTGGCAGGATTCAAGAACTAGCAGTATATGCGTCAAATCATAGGATTTTTGTGTAAAACTTGACTTTATTAAAAAAAATAGTAAAGATTAGGAAGCTGGAAGAAAACATGTGAGAATGTATTTGAAAATGAAGAATCACGTTGCTAACAAGTTAGACTATCCATAGTAACATTTTACGACCCTAATATATGATACTAATTTATTTGTGGATACCTCAAAAACTAGATTACACCACCATCAAATCATCTCCCTTAATTGTAATATGTCTCAATTATATATAAGAACTTGCTAACAAAAATAATTTGATAAGAGCAAGAATTAAAAAGACTTCTATAAGAGATTGTAATGTGTCCTAACTAGAATCAAGATCTTGTTGACCAAAATAATTTTTTGATAATATCCATGAGATCATTATGCATACACAAGACTCTTATAATGCATTTCACTTTCAATGAGTCTCCTTCTATAATTTAGTCAATCTAAATTGCACTAAGATTGCATACTTTTAGACATTTTCATAATTGAAAATGGATTTGAAATTATTTGTACTTACATATATTAAATCCTTGATTACATCTACTTGAAATTTCACCCATCACAAAAGATCCATATTCATCTCCATATTTGTTGGGATACATTCAATTTGCCCCATATTTGGAATCTTGTGAAGTAATTTTTTAGTTGTGGTTATGAAATAAATGGCCCATGTTTCATTCCTATTTCTCTTGGAAAATTTGATGGTGCTTATCAATATACAACTATCCCCCACCACCAATGCACTACACTAACCAATTCAAAGATGTTAATATAAAAATATCAGATTATATTATCAAATCCCTTTCATTCTCTATTAGTCAAAAACTTCACCCACAATGAGACACCACACTAAGACATAATTGATTTATTAAATTTGGGAAAATTTTCCTGAGTTGTTATTACAGCTAGAAGTAATTGTCCTGCATACTTCTTACATATATTCAATAAACAATAAGATATCATACAATTGAAATCCTTGACACAAAAAATAAAAAAAGAAACTGTGCCTATGGATAATGAGTGACCTGATAAACCAATGACAATGGAAAATGGATGCTAGGATAAACATGGTAAGTTCCACTTTGTTTTGATACATGGTACAAGCCATGGAGCTTGGTGTTGGTACAAAATTGTTCATCTTCTACAAAACTCAGGACATAAGGTGATTGTCTTGGATCTTACAGGGGCAGGCATCAACCTTGTTAATCTTGATTCTATCACATCTTTTGAAGATTATGATGCACCTCTTATGAATTTTTTATTGGGAGGCAGGGGTGTTGATACACAACTTTGATGTTGTTACTGAACTAACAGAACATAAAAACAAACACAAAAAATGCACAAAGTACGCACAGTGACAGCAAGACTAAACAAATAGAAAATAACTTTGCATATATTCCTTGTTTTCTTCAAAATAAAAAATCTTAGAGGACATGCTCTGATTTACATAAACAAAATAAAGCTAAACTAATTTGGATAGATGTCCAATGACTGGGTGCTACACTCACACCTCAAAACCACAAACTGCTACAATCCTGTAGCTACAGCTAACAATGCACTGTGTTTGCTAAAACATTCCTTGTGCTGCTGATGTCACTAGTTCTGTGCTGAACATTCCCTTTTTCATCTGTTGTTGTAGGGTCTTCTTCCAATACAAAACTTCTGCATACTCAAAAAACTAACTGTTGCAACAAAACTATTTTGTCTTACTTCAAAAATGCTCATAAGAATGAACGCTTCTTTCAAATTTCAAATTCACCTAATTCATTTAATGCTGGCAGGCTGCAACAAAAATTACAAACTCAAACATGAGTGCTAGATTTCAAAATTAAAATTAACCTACCATATTAAATTCTGCCAAGTATACGTTCGCTGCAAGTTGACAAGTTACATGGGGGTTGAATTGAAAAGTCTGCTAACTGCAGAATAAAATATTCCAACACTCCCCTTTAATCTGCAAGTTAGCTATCAATCTGATGTTTCCTTCTGGAGCTGATCTCTGAAGCTATCTATAATGCTAAGCCTATCTCTTAGGCATTCAAAACTGTCCTTACGCAATGCTTTGGTGAAGATGTTGGTGAGCTGCTGCTCGGATCTGCAATACTGCAATCCAATCTCACCTTGTTCTACCAACTCCCTTATGAAGTGATATCGAATCTTGATGTGTTTGCTTCATTCATGGAAGACCAGATTCTTTGTCAGCACTATGGAGGACACATTGTCACAATGAATGACTGTGTTGTCAATTTGTTGTTGCTATAAATCTGCAAGGATTCTCATCAACCAAATAGCCTGACAAGCTACTACATTTGCCACTATGTATTCTGCTTCTGTTGTGCTGAGAGAGACAATTGGCTGCTTCTTTGATGCCCATGAGATTGCACCCGATCCCATGTTGAAGACATAGCCATATGTGCTCTTCCTATCATCCAAATTTCCTGCCCAATCACTATCCATGAAACCATCCAACTTAAATTCATTTGATGCTACATAAAAAATGCCATAACTAATTGTTCTATTGACATACCTCAAAATCCTCTTTCCTGCTTGCCAATGTGACTCCTTAGGTTCCTCCATTAACCTAGATATCAAGCTTACTGCATACATTAAATCAGGCCTAGTTGATGTCAAGTACATCAAAATTCCAACCATGCTTTTGTAAAGGGTTGGGTTCACTTCCTTACTGTTGTCAGTCTTGCGCAGTTTTAGACCTGTTGTTGTTGATGTGGGGGTAGGTTTGTTGTTATTCATTTTGAACCTTCTTAAAATATGTTTGGCATAGTTAGATTGTGAAATAAAAATTCCATGTTGTGTTTGTTGAACTTCTATCCCAATAAAACACTTCAACAAACCTAAATCCGTCATCTCAAATTCATTTTTCATCACCTCCTTAAAATCTGCAATTATGTTGTCACTGTTACCAGTAAAAATTAGATCATCTACATACAAAACAACAATTAAAATATCACCTTCAACTAATTTGATGTAGAGTGTGGGCTCACTACTGCTTTTGCTAAAGCCATTGCTCAACAAATAAGTGTCTATTTTGTTGTACCATGCCTGAGGTGCTTGTTTCAGCCCATAAAGAGCTTTTCAAAGCCTATACACTTTGTCCTCTTGCCCTGGGACTTCATAGCCAGGTGGCTGCTCCATGTACATTTCCTCCTTTAGCACTCCATTTAAGAAGGCTGACTTTACATCCATCTGCATCACTTTCCATTGACGTTGTGCTACAACTAATATCACTGTCTACACTGTTTCAAGCCTTGCAACTGGTGCATATGTCTCATCATAATCTATACCGGGCTACTGTTTGTACCCTTTCACAACAAGTCTTTCCTTGTGTCTTTCAATTTTCCCTTCTATAGTACACTTGGTCTTATAGACCCACATCACTCCAATCACTTGCTTACCCTTGGGTAACTCTGTCAGCTCCCATGTTTGGTTCCTCTCTATAGCCTCCAACTCTTCATCCATGGCCTTACACCATTTATCTTCTTTCACTGCTTCCTCAAAGTATGTTGGATCACTATAGGAGAATAGTGCAAAATCCAAGTTCTCATCAAAATAGCATGTTGTGTGTTGTCATAGATCTCCCTCACACTCTTTGTCTTTCATGGAATCAATGATGTGAGTGTGGGATCCAAATTTTCTTCTAAACTGCTACTACTTTGACCTCTAGAGCTACTGTACTGCTGACTGTCGAAGCTACTGCTCTGCTGAATTCTAGAGATGCTAGTTTGTTGTCTCTATTTAGTGCTGCCAGATCGCTGTCTCTGCTAAACACTACCAGATTTACTATTCTGTTATAGATCACCGGAGCTATTGTTTTCCAATGCTCTATGGTGGTTTCTTGCTGAGCTATTGCTCTCTTGAGCTCCCCCTATGTTGCTATCATCTACAACTTCTTCATCATCAAGGGGTATTGTAATTGAAATACCCGTGGTGTCATCCATCGTTCCATCCCATGCTTCATTCTCAATAAATATAACATTCCTATTGATTACTACTTTCTTAGTGATGGGATTGCACAATTTGTAGGCTTTTGACTCCTCACTATAGCCTATGAAGATACACTTTTCTCCTTTATCATCAAATTTTTGCCTCTTCTCCTTTGGCGCAAGTGTGTATGCCACACAACCAAATATCCTTAAGTGCTCAACACTCCATTTGTTGTTTCTCCACACCTCTTGTGGAATCCTATCACAAACAACTTTTGTGGGGAACCTATTCAATATATAGATTGTTGTTGCTATAGCTTCTCCCCAAAATATGTGTGATAGCCCTTTTTCCTTCAGTATACTTGCTGCAATATCTTAAATGGTCCTATTATTCCTTTCCACCACTCCATTTTGTTGTGGAGTATACCTAGTTGTGAATTGTTTGTGAATGCCCTCATTCCTACAAAAATTTAGGAATTCATTTGAGATTTACTCTCCCCCTCTATCTGTTCTAAGGGATTTGATATAATGACCACTCTCCTTCTCAACTGCTGCCTTAAACCATTTAAACTTCTCAAAGGATTCCAATTTTTTTTTCAAGAAATAGACCCATATTTTTCTACTGTAATCATCTATAAAAGTCATGAAATATGTATTTATAGCTAAAGTGGGGGTTTTCATGGGTCCACATAAATCTGATTGCACTAACTCTAGTGGTGCATTTGCTCTCCTAGAATACCTAGATTGGAAAGGTTGCCTATGTTTCTTTCCTAAAATGCAAGCCTCACACTTACCATCAGGTTCTACAATGGATGGTAAACCCCTAACCATTCCTTTTCTAGACAATAAACTTAAACTTGAAAAGCTTAAGTTCCCATACCTTAAATGCCATAGCTTGGATGGGTCTTTGATGATTGTCTTGAATGCAAACTGTTGTTCGACCGCCGACTATTGTGAAACTGCTATTAGTGTCAGTGAACAATGTTGTTGTTGATCATCTATTATTCCTATCACAGATACTATGTGCATCCTAAGAGGAAACATTTTGTTTCTCGTCATTTGCACTACAACCATCACTCTTTTGTTGCCTCCTCTATCAAATATTTTGCATTCTCCATTCTCCATCAGGATTTTGTAACCATTTTGGACCATTTTTCCAATGCTCAATAGGTTATGTTTTATGTCGGGGGCATAATAGACATCCTGGATTTGTTGTCTTTCACCATTCTTGGTTTGGATGCTGACTACACCTTTTCCAATGATGGGAACCTTCTCATCATTTCCCATTTTGATCTTAGTTTTTATACTGCTGTCAATGGAGGCAAAGAAATTCTTGTTACCACTCATGTGGTTGCTGCATCTATTGTCCAAGTACCATACTTCATCATTGTTGCATTCAGCAAGGTTGCAAACAATGAAAACATGTGACTGTTTGTCATTTTTAGCTTTGTTCTCATTTGCTACATTAGCATTTTGGCCTCCATGGTCACGCTGCTTCTTTCTACATTCACTAGCATAATGGCCATATTTGTGATAGTAATAACACTACACATTTCTTGTGTCACTCCTTTGATTCAAACTATTGTTCATCCTCTAGTTCTAGTTTGCTGACAGTGAGCTGCTTGTCCCCTTTGTGCTGTCAGAACCTCCTCTTCCAAAATTGTTTCTGCCTTTGCCTCTTTGACCTCTTCCCTGATCTCTTCCATTGGTCTAAGCTTTGAATGCTTGCTCTAGGGAAGGAGTGGATATATTCAACTGCTACTCATGGGTTTGTAGTGAACCCATCGACTCATCTATGGTCATTTGGGACAAGTCTTTTGCTTCTTCAATGACAACTGCTACATAGTCAAACTTAGTAGGTAGACTTCTTATGATTTTTTCAACAATCCTTTGCTCTTCTATTGTTTCTCCATTGACTCTCAGCTGATTTAATAGGGTTGAAACCTTAGTGTGAAAATCTGAAATGGACTCATTATCTTTCATTTGTAGAGTCTCAAAGTTTCTTCTCAAGAGCTGCAACTTAGCTAACCTCACTTTGTCAGTCCCTTTATAACTATTTTGCAATATTTCCCAAGCTTGCTTTGAGCAATTTTCTGCTGCAATACATGGGAAAATAGCCTCACTCAAGGCTGCCTCAATCAAGCTGAGGGATTTTGCATCCTTCATTCTTATCTCTTTCATTTGATTTTTCTGTGCATTTGAAAGGGCTGCAAATGCATTTGGGTCAATGATATCATTGAACCCATTTGTGACCAACTCCCATAGGTCATTTGCAACTAAGATGGTTCTCATCTTCTTAGCCCATATATCATAATTTTGTCCATCAAAATTTGGTGGCTACTGCTAACCTTTGTTCTCACCTCTTGCCATATTTCTCAACCTCAAATTTGAGAAAAAATAATGCCTAGATAACCTAGGGCTTAACCCACAATAACAAACTAACTGACTGATTGACTGACTATCTGCCCAAAAAAATAGAGCTCTGATACCACTTGTTGGGTGGAAGGGGTGCCGATACACAACTTTGCTGCTGTTACTGGACTGAAATAATAGAAAAACAAACACAGAAAATGCACATAGTACGCACAGTGACAGCAAGACTAAACAGATAGAAAATAACTTTCCATATATTCCTTGTTTTCTTCAAAATAAAAAATCTTAGAGGACATGCTCTAATTTACATAAACAAAATAAAGCTAAACTAATTTGGACAAATGTCCAATGACTGGGTGCTACACTCACACCTCAAAAACATAAACTGTTACAATCCTATAGCTGCAGCTGACAATGCGATGTGTCTACTAAAACATTCCCTGTGCTACTGCTGTCACTAGTTCTGTGTTGAACATTCCCTTTTTCATCGACTGCTGCAGGGTCTTCTTCCAATACAAAACTTCTGCATAATAAAAAAACTAATTGTTGCAACAAAACTATTTTGTCTTACTTCAAAAATGCTCATAAGAATGAGCACATCTTTCAAATTTCAAATTCACCTAATTCATTTAATGTTGGTAGGCTGCAACAACAATTACAAACTCAAACATGAGCGTTAGATTTCAAAATTCAAATTAACCTACCATATTAAATTTTTCTAGGTATACATCGGCTGCAAGTTGACAAGTTACGTGGGGGCTAAGTTGAAAAGTCCGTTGACTGTAGAATAAAATATTCCAACATTTTCTATCTCAGATATCCAACTCTAAAAATGTTTGTGACTAAACAACTGTTTGTGAACATGTTTGCTATAGATGGTCAAATCAATTGTATTGATGATATGGGTGTTGCTTTAATTTTATGTATTCGGTCAGGTTGTGCTAGTTGGTCACAGTGTTAGAGGGCTAAGCTTGTGCCATACAATCCATGTGTTTGGTTATAAGATTGCAGTTGTAGATTATATTGCTACTACAATGCTGCCAATTGGGATTTGTTCAGAGCAAGATCTTTAGCTAGTTTATTGTACATTGAAACATTCCTATATCTCAATTCTAGCTTATATGCATTTTCATAAAGAAAAATTCTAGAGATAGATGTTTGGATAGCAGCATCTATATTTATCTACTTTGTTTAAAGAAACATAGAGACTCGCTTGGTAATTAGGTGATTCAATTCAATATAACACCACATAGATGAAAAGAACAAATTTAAGTTGGCAGACTCTCGAGTTTTCAGTGAGTCTAAGAAAACTCACAATTTTTTTTTCAAACGATTTTTTTTTTACGAGTTTTCACAAAAGTCGCTAAGTTTTTGACGAGTACTCCTCAAAAATTTGTGAGTTTTTGTGAAAATGCAAACCACAAAAAAATTAAAAAATAGTCAATTTTTGCCAAGTTTTTGTCAAGTATTCTCTGAGTTTTTGTTGACTTGTCAATTTTGGGCTTGGTGAGTTTTTTGCTGAGTCAAGTTTTCCAACTATGACATGACCAATTGTTCCCACCTCAATATATCCTATAATATTTTGGCATAGTTTCATGTAAACTATGTTTCTTGGGGGAGTTGCTTTGATTGTCTTAGTTGGGTAAATTGTACTTCATAGAAATTGAGAACAAGATCCTTTTTAGGTGGAATTTCCTCTCATAATTCTTAGTAGCCCGAGAAAATGAATACACTACATTGCTATTAAACAAACTAATTGTTTTGGGTATATTCCAAAAATTGTGGTGAATTTGGGAAAACTTAAAATTCATTAAATGAGACAACTATGGATGAAGAATACACTTCATTTATTAACAAACACATTTAGGATCTAGTCCCACTTCCTCTTGGAAGAGAAATGGCTCAAAGAAAATGGATGTCCAAACCAAGTATGAAACATATGGAAGCATCAAAAAATGGAAAGCATGACTTATCATTACAGGATTCTTACAATTACATGATATAGGTTATACTAAGAAATTTCTACCTATTTCCAAAACAAATTCCATCCACCTCACTCTAGCAATTGTCCTACTCACCTTTGACCCGTATATTAGATTGATATAAATAGTACATTTTATTAAGGGTGATGTACAAGAAGAAATGTATTTGAAACAACCAAAGGGGTCCATTCATGGTTCTTCCTTGGTATGTATAATTTGAAAGTCCCTCTATGGTCTTAAATAAGCCGCTAGGGCTTGGTATACCAAGATATAATTATTCCTTCTTTCCGTTTCACTTCATGTCACTCCAACTCTATTATCCAAATTTTATGGCAATGTGAACAACTTATCTTATTGGTATTGCATATCAATGAACTGATCCTCACCATAATTTATTCATCTATGCTTGGCTCCATATAGTCTTCTCTGCATAATAGATTTTATATGATAGAGTTGGGATTGTCACATTACTTCCTTGAGATCAAGATCACTCAAATTTATCAGAGGATAATTATTACTCAACCCAAATATGTTATTGATATAATCTCATAGTTCCAAATATGTTATTGATCTAATCTCATAGTTCCAAATGGCTTATTATTTGACTCCTCTTTTTGATGCTACCTTATATCAATAACTTATGGGGAATCTCATATACCCCACTCAAACTCCTCTTGAATTCTATTATGTTGTTGGCATGGTCTCTTGCTTTATGCAAGAACCTAGTGGGATTCACTAGAAATATACGAAACATATATTATACTTTGTACAAGGGACACACTCATTTGGGATAGATTAATATACAATAGGTTGAGCTACAAGCTTAGTAGGGTACATATATTTTTACTTGGAAGTTAATTATGAGGATTATAAGTTTAAATTTGGTTATAACTTTCACCTTCGATCCAATCCTATATGTTGATTGAGAAAAATGTAGCATTCTATTATCTCTCATCTATAGAGAAAATATAGGGGGCTATGAATGAGATTATGGAGGCCATTTGGGTTCTTCACATCCTTACAAAGTTTGAAATCACCTATCAACTACCATCCATCATTTTTTGTCACAACCAAAGTGCTTTTGTAATCTCAAGAAATTATTTTTACCATCAACAAAAGAAACATATTGATATTCATATACATTACATCTAACATCTTATATAGGAGCATATAAATAATCTTCAATATTATTCTTTAGTATATTGTAGATAGTTTCACTATACCCTTTCTAAGTAGCACATGTGTTCATCTTTAAGCTCTTATAGGGGTGAAAGACACCATCACTTTTGGAGGGACTATCTAGTCTTTCCACTTCCCTTAGGACGGAGTTTTTCCCTATGGGTTTTCTCTTTCTCTTTTTGTTTTTTAGTACACTATCTATTTTTGTATGTTGGGATTCTATTATATACTATATATGAGTACCAAACATGGCTTGTCTTATTGGGACTCATTTGTCTTTCCTAAGTTGCACTTAAGGGGGTTGGTGTAAATTTTTAAATTTAGTGTTCCTTTTATTAAGTTTACTTAGGTGATTAATATTTATTTAGTTATATAAATTAGGAAATAATTGAGCACGTGTCATATTCTTGATTGATGAGAGCACATACGGCCTCTATCTCATTCAAATTTTTAACTGATATTAGTTATGTTCCACCTCTCCCTCATCAAGTTTCCTTCTTGACACCACTACTCCTACATGTAGAGTTTATTTTCTAGATCACTAAGGATTTTTGGGAGAGTTGACATCTTGTTTTATGCATCCTAAAGCCTACACATATATACTCATTTTCTTTGTTTTATCATCTAGAAATGCTTATATTATAATTTTCATTTTTTTAATTTTAAATGTAGTTGAATTATGCTATCATTTTTTTAGGGAGATTTAATTTTTCAATAATTATTAATTTTAACTCAAACACAATTAAGAAGAGGTGGCCTTGTCTACTCTTGACAACAAATATGATAACATTATCTACTTGAGGTGACTTTATCTACCTTAGACAAAGGTTTATGAATTTTGAGGAGGCTAAACCAATAAATTTGAAGCATAATTATCTTTGTCAATTCTTTTGAAATTCTATGTACTTATATAAAAAAACTTGTAGAATTAAATTTTTCTAATGAAAACCTTGCAAAAAACTTTAAAGGGGAGTTTACTTCATTTCGTCCCCTCTTGGGCTTTCAAGAGTGGGTTCACATTAAAAAATAATAAACAACTAGTCATAATTTTTTTATATGAAATGAAATAAGTTTGAATCACAACATAGCCATTAAAAATTGCAACATCATGGTAAATAGTTTATGAAAAAATAACAAGACAAATGAATTGGAAGAAAGGCTTTGGAAAAAAATTTATGTTCACTCAAAAATGGTTTTGATATGTTAAATAGGATTGATATAAGAGTGGGAAACCTTAATTTCAAATCACTCCAATGGATATTTGGTATGGAAATGGCTTGCAACTTTAAAAGGCGGTACAAAAGGGATTGCACTCACAAAGGGTCAATATAAAATACACCTCAATGATGAAATGAATCCATAATTTGGATAAATGGAAATGGTATAGGAGGGTTTGAAGGTCTATAATTCTAAATAATAAAGTGGTTTGATGAATGGTTTGGGAAAAAATTAGTTGAAAATTTCTTAACACTATGACAATTGTATCAATAAAGGAAATGGGGAGATGAAAAATGAATCAAAATAGTGATAACAAATGAATAGTAAAGGATTATATGGGTGCGGGAAATAGGTAATAAGATCTCTCTACAAAAGAAATAGAAAATTAATCACATTTTGATGTAAAACTTAAATACTAATTCCTCACCTATTTGAGATCCTTAGAAATTAGCCAACTAGTTGTAATGATCCTATTGCAACAATTTTCAATGAAAAAAAAAAATCATTTGGGCATGAATCTAGCTTACTCATAGAATTTTTAAATTAGGGTTGGGTTCTCATACATGAGAAAAAATAGCAGTAACCTGTGACCAATTCAAAATTTATCTTTTTCTATGTTTATATGAGGCAAAGGTGACCAATTTTAAAGAGATTTCTTTGAGATTAGAAAGAAAAAAGTTAATAGGTGAGAAGCCCTAGAAAATGATTATTTTTGCCCAATTTTCACCCACATGCTCAATTAGGCAGAATATTATATTCAGAGGTTTGAGAAGGCCAAATGGAGCATTCGCACAAGGGAAAAAGTCATGAATCTGATGCTAGGTCATAGGGAACTCAGTGAAGAAGCCTGCCTTGTTCAGGTTCGACATGGAAATATTCTAAGGAGAGAGTTGCCAAGACCCGAGGAATGTCATGGCGAGTGGGATTCACCAGGTCCCTATCAGCAAGACATCGATCATCATCCCGACGACAAAAGGATATTCATTTCGGAAAAAGTTCTTTTCTTCGGAGAGAAGTCTCGGCGAATGCATCGAGTCTCACCGACAAAGCAAACTAGGATCCCTTCAGCATATGTGTGCAGGTTTTGGAAGGAGGTCTTGCCGAAGTCAGGCAGCGTCGAAAAATCAAGCAAGCTTCGCCAAAGGGTCTCGCCGAAGTCACAAGGTCTCCTCAACTCTAAAAGCTCTCGGCGTAAGGATTGAGTTCTACAAGATGTCTCGGCGAACAGAGGGGATCTTGGCAACAAAAGGGGGCCTTTAGTTAACAAAAAGGTCACTAAGAAGTCTTGGCAACCCAGCTATGTCTTGCCGACTGAAGAGGAGTTCACTGTGATATCTCAGCAACAAGCACGGGTCTCGGGAAAGGATATTTCCTTCAGCAAGATGTCTTGCCGAATGATGAAGGTCACACCAAAGATAAAAAGGAGGCCTCGCCAAGAGTTGAAGCCTTCGTAGTGATGTCCCAATGATCAAGAATGTCTCACCAAAGGCTAGGGGTCTCGCCCAAGGAAATTCAAGTCGGCATGATGTCTCAGCGATTGGCAAGGGTTACGCCGACAGTGTTTCACCGGGAGTTCTCGGCATAAAGCTTCCTCTTCGGTGAGATGTCTTCCCGAAAAGATGGGGTCTTGGTGATAATAAGATGAGCTCACCCAAATAATTAAGGCTCAATGAGAGGTCTTACCAACTCAGTGATGTCTCACTGACAGTAAAGTGAACAACTCAGTAGAAAGAGAGTCCCGAAGAGAAGTCTGGGCAATAAAGGAAAGTCATGCCAACTGAAAGATCCTCACCAAAGCAAAGCACCTTTGATATGATGTCTCACCGACTGGCAGGAGTCTTAGCGAATAGAGGAGAGCTCGGGCAGACAGGAGGAGTTCGCTATGAAGTCTCAGCGACCGCATGATGTCTCACCGACCAGAAAGTAAAGACCTCGCCGAAAGAGCTTGACATCGGCATAAGGTCTTGTTGACCCAGGAGGTCTCGCCGAGAGCAAGCTAAGCTCACCAAGATTTGAATACTTCGCCTTGAGGTCTCACTGAGATGGCGATGTCTCCCCGACTGAAGAAAAATTAGCTCATTGCTGAAAGATAAGGAGCCCGTCTAGAGGTCTGGCCGACAGGCCAATGTCTCACCGAACACAAAGGAGATCGCCAAGAGTTGAAGCCATCGCCATGAGGTCCCAACGACCAACTGAAGTCTTACCGAAGGGGAACCAGCTCAGGAAGAAAGATCCAACAAAGCAAAAGGTCTCACCGACCAATAGAAGGTCTCCCCGACATTTGACATCGGTGTAGCTTCCAGTCGTTGGAGTAGTGTCTTGTCAACATGGTGTGGTCTCAGCGACTGAAGCGGGTATTGGTATGACTGGGGGACCTCGCTATGAAGTCTTCCCAACTTGCTAGAGTCTTGTCGAAAGAAATGAAGAGCTCGGTAGAATGGGGTGTGTTCGAGGTGACATCAATCAACTCTTGCCGAAGATGAAGGGCCTCGGGGTAACGTTTTACCTTCAATAAAACGTCTTGCTGACTGAAGAGGAGCTCGGGGAGATGGAAAAATAAAAAGGAAAAGGAGACAAGAGGAAGCTCGGTGAGAGTTCTCGCCGACCAAAGAAGGATCCAACCGATACAAAATGAGCCCGGGTAGAGGGATCCGACATCACTATGAGATCCTACCAACTTGATAGTGTCTTGCCGATGTTCTGACCGATGACAAAGCTAACTTTGGTATGACTTTGTGAGCTCAATAAGAGCTCTCATCGATAGTGTCATGTTATGCCAATAGCTTCAGAGGGGCATAATCGCATCGGTGAGACACTTCCAGTGTCTCGCCGAGATGCGATTCTAACAGAAAGAGCTTTTGACCACCCAAAGAATCTACGTGGTGTATGCCCAACTAATCAGAGAAAGCCAAAAGCAAGCCATGGCAGCTCAACCAAATGAAGAAGATCAATAGAATGACAGGCAATGTGTATTTGTTTGGAGCTCAGGAGCCTTCAAAGTAGCTCGACTGGGGGGAATTCAAAGATCGACACAATACTAGGAAGTGAATGCGGTGGTTGCAGAAATATCTGAAGAAGGCTATGTTTCTTCACCGACATAGGCGACATGGACACATAGGGTGCAACATTTAATTTCAATAAAAAGATCTAAGGGGCAGATCTTTATGAGCCCTGATATTTTGTAAGCCATAAGGGGCTGACACATTTTGATATATAAGGCATTTTTTTCCTTTTTGTAGATAGTTCAGATTATACACTCTGAAGAGTTAGTGATTTTTATCAATCCTTTCTCGACTAAATATATGTTTTTTGTAACTCAAACTGGAATCTGGAATACAACACAGAGTTTACTTTTGAAGGTAATGTTCATGCTTGTACTGCTATCATTTATGTATCTCTCTTTTGATTATGCAAGTCTTTAACTGTGTTTTATTAGTCTACATTCATGCCTTGAAGCCGTGAAATTTATCTTTCCTCCCTACGATGTGTATGTAGATCGATCCTGTTAAGATTGATGCATAAGTCTAAAAGAAGTTGTCTTGAGTATGTGAAATGGTTGAAGTTAAGCTTCCCAGTGTATGTTCATCTCGTTTTCATTTCATGATTCCTCATCAATTTGGTGTATTACCTTAGATTTTAATCTTTATTTTAATGCTTTCCCCTTCTCCCTTTCCCTTCAAAGAATCAATAGTTTAGGTGATAACACAAAGGAAGCTGGCCTTCTCTGGAGGTTGACCTCTATCTGTAAGAAACCCACATCTTAAGAGGTCTTCCAATGTTACACTGAGGTGTTGAACATTGGTTTCAACAAGGGTGCAATTTCAAGTTATAACAGTTCTAGCATGCCCAGTGGGATAGAGAACTGACTGTGTCAGTTCCTTTTGTACCATGTATTACTATTGTTTGGTGTATACAATAGTATTTCCTACCTTTGGAGGCAAGTCTTTAACATACCTGGCGACTCCAAGCCTGAAGTATCTAGTTTCAATAGTCTAAGTGTTGGTTTTATGATAGTATGTCGTACCATTCACCATTTCATGAAGGTATGGTGCCTACATCCTTTTATCAGTCATACCCTATTGAAGATACCGATAGTTTCACTCAAAATAATTATATAGCAACGGGTTACCAGCAAGCTCAATTGGCCTACCCACCCACCCCTGCACAAGTTTAGCAGTGGCATGCTTATGATCATCAACGACCCCAAGAAGATTATTTTATCTCCAATCAGCAAATTTATTCTTCATATGAGCATCAAAATTTAGATGAAATGAGTATAGGGAATATGTCTTTATATTTTCAAAAGTAGTTTGAAGAGATTGAAAGATAGCAGGAGGTCTATAGGAAACATGAGGAACTTTCTTATCAAGCTTATACTCATCAATAGGAAGTTGAGACACAAAGAGGATCCCATTTAGTACAAGAATTTGAACAAAGTTAGTCTAACTTTCCTAAGGGACAGTTTTCTCAAGTGCCCCAATTAACTGCTACCTTTCCAAATCCTTTCTTTGAGGAAGGACTTCACTACACGAGATTCAATGTTCCAGGCTTTGAACATAATGAAACTTCTGTTGAAAAGAAAGCAAAGGAGGAGCAAATTATTGATCAGGATAAATTAATCCTCTGGGAGAAGCTCAAGAATGTGAATCCTTTGCATTTGGCCATTAAGTGTTATCAATTGTAGCAACAAAGGATTGAGTAGCAAGAAGGCACTGGTTACAACAAATCCTTGACTATTCTAACCAATCAGCAAGATCAACAAAGTAAGTCTTCTAATTCTTCAATTAAGCTCCCTAAGTTTGAAATTCCAAATTTTAGGAGTTATCATCCTGTGCAAAAGCCTGTAGTTGAGGAAACTCAGTCCCTTATCCCTCAAGAACAATCTTTTCAATTACAAAGTCAGCCTAGTGAGAAGATAAAAGAAGTCTTTGAGGTAGATGAAGCTCTTTTGGGTATTGATACATTTGAGCATGAAGTTCAAAATGAAAAATCAGGTTTGTTACAAGTGATTGATGAGCAAGGCCAGTTAGGACAATAGAGTTCTAAACAAGAAGTGATAGTTGAACATGGAGTTATGTCATATTCATCTAATGAGCCTCCTAGTTTTGTTGAACAGAGTGATGAAACCCTAATTAATTTGTTTTCTGAACTTCCTATTTTTGATAATGATTTTTGATAATGAGGTTGAAAAAAGCATGTCCAAACAACCATCAGTGATAGGGTTTCAACAACAAAAATGTTATAACACCAATGACAAGGTGTCCTTCGTCAAGATGAGCATGATCAACAAAAGTATGTCTTGAAATATCATATAGATGCAACAGAGCATAAATGTTTCTTCCCTCAAGAGTGTCGTCCTGAGGAAAACAATAGTCCTTTTATCAGTAAGGGGAGTGGTATTGTGCAAAACGATGAGGATTTGTTCTGGGATGACCTGAAGATTTTCATTTCAAGCTTGGATTATAAACGACCTTTTAGTGAAGCGCATCAGGTAGATATCAATATATCAAATAAAAAAGAGCCTATACCTCAAGCCCTCACTGATGTACTTGATGAGCTTCCTGATTTTATGGAGGGAATTGAAGGAAAATTTATGATACAATCCCTAATTCCAAATATTGATCAACATACTAAGGAAAATTGTGGTGTGCTGATCAATATGCAGAAAATCCAAGACAACCATGACTTGACAACATTTGACCAATTTGATAGGGTGAATGAAGCGAACATTTCCTTGACCTATGAGCTGATTCATTCAAATGAGATTACCATTGTGCAAGATAGAGAAGAAGCAAATTTTCACAAGAAAACTAGCATTAAGAGCAAAGGGTTTATCCTTTCCAGAGGATGCCCAATTAAATATTTTATTAATAGAGTGCCAAGGAGAGTAAAGTGTGCCATTGTTCAAAAAAAATTTGATGCAGTTACTACATTAAAACAACACGATATATCCACTTATCCATTTGTAGACATTAGTTTTTGCAATCAATTTAAAATGGTAAGTGGATTTATCCTTGTCTTTCCAAGTGTTATGTAATTAGTATTGGCATTTTCTCTTTTTTTTCATGTTTTGTCTGCAAGTCATCAACTTGCAATTCATATTTTATTAGTCAGGAGGGGTAGTTATTTCATAGAGCCGGTGAATGGTTATGTTTGACCAGCTTCTTTGCTGGTTAGTTTAGGTTAGAGTAGGTTTATTTGCTATTTCAATTCCCTAAGTGTTGTTCCAACACAAATAAGTAGTTTCCATTCAATTCATCTTGTCTGCAAGTCAGTTTTTGCAATCAATTTAAAATGGTAAGTGGATTTATCCTTGTCTTTCCAAGTGTTCTGTAATTAGTATTGGCATTTTCTCTTTTTTGTCATGTTTTGTCTGCAAGTCATCAACTTGCAATTCATCTTTTATTAGTCAGGAGGGGTAGTTATTTCATAGAGCCGGTGACTGGTTATGTTTGACCAGCTTCTTTGCTGGTTAGTTTAGGTTAGAGTAGGTTTAGTTGCTATTTCAATTCCCTAAGTGTTGTTCCAACACAAATAAGTAGTTTCCATTCAATGGTTTTCCTATTTTTCAATGAGTTTCTGGTAACCTGTGATGTTCTACAAGCCCAAATGTGCTATATTCATGTACAAAGCTGCTCCAAATCTGTTCCTGAGTTTTCACAATGACTCTGTTCCCAATGGATAGTACTAGGCTATTGGTTTTCTGTGTTTAGTAGGTAAACATCTAGCAAAAGTCGCCAGAAATGTTGCCCAATTTTCACCCACAGGCTCAATCAGGCAGAATATTATGTTCAAAGGTTTGAGAAGGCCAAATGGAGCATTCGCACAAGGGAAAAAGTCATGAATCTGATGCTAGGTCATAGGGAACTTAGTGAAGAAGCTTGCCTTGTTCAGGTTCAACATGGAAATCTTCTAAGGAGAGAGTCGCCAAGACCCCAGGAATGTCACGGTGAGTGGGATTCACCTACAGGTCCCTATCGGCAAGACATCAATCATCATCTGGATGACAAAAGGATATTCATTTTGGCATAATTTATTTTCTTTGGAGAGAAGTCTTGGAAAATGCATCGGGTCTCACCAACAAAGCAAAGCAGGATCCCTTTGGCGTATGTGTGCAGGTTTCGGTAGGAGGTCTCGCCAAAGTCAGGAGGCGTCAGCGAAGCAAGCAAGCTTCACCAAAGGGTCTCACCAAAGTCACAAGGTCTCCCCGACTCTAAAAGCTCTCGGTGTAAGGATTGAGTTCTACAAGATGTCTTGGTGAACGGAGGGGGTCTTGGTGACAAAAGGGGGCCTTCGGTGTAACAAAAAGGTTGCTAAGAAGTCTCAGCAACCCGAGTATGTCTTGTCGACTGAAGAGGAGTTCACTGTGATATCTTGGTGACAAGCATAGGTCTCGGCAAAGGATATTTCCTTCAGCAAGATGTCTTGCCGAAGGATGTGTTGTCTCTTAGAATTGTACCCTATGTAAAGTTATGAAAACTAAGCTTTCTAGAGAAACATGGGATCATTTCAAGGCTATGGGTCACCTAAAGTTGAAATGAACCTCTGGAGAAGGCTAGCTTCCTTTAGTGTCACCTAAACTAATGATCTTGTAAGGAAAAGGGAGAAGGAGAAACATAAAAATGTAAACTAAATCCTAAGGTGATGCACCGAACTGATAAGAACAATGAGATACTCAATTTACACTTGAAAACTTGATGATGGATATGGGAATTCACAACAAGATTCTATAGATTATGCATACAAATAGGTTCGACATGCACACACTTTCAAGAAGGAAAAACAAATTTTCACAAATTTAAAAGCTCATGCGCAATTGAGTAAACACAGTTTGTAACCTACATAATACTAATTTTGCAAAGAAAGGCATGCGAACATGAAACCAAGCTATAAGGAAAAAGAAATATTTCACTAAGTAGCTTGATGAATCACTTAAAATTGCACAATACTTCACAAGAACCAGAAGGCAAAAACGAACCATTAATGGTAACCAAGATAAATTTTATATAACGTGCTCCAAAATGAGTTACATAATTTTTTTGCTAATCTAAGAGAGGACTGTAGGAGTCACTGACTTCAAAAAAGCATCCAAGAGAACTCCAAATGAGTTACAAAATATACATCAGTTGAGAAAGGATATGAGGAAAAATCACTAACTCTCCAGAATGCATAATCTGAACTCCCTTACAAAGAGGCAAAAATGCCCTATATACAAAAAGATGTCGGCCCCTGCCCTAGGGTTTACAAAATGAGTCGGTGCCTGGACACGTCGGCCCCTAGAAGCATTTTTTGGAATGAAGCTAATGAGGCGTTAAATGCGCATAGCCTGCTCATGTTGGTGAAAGCTCATTACCAGGCATGGCCTTCAGATCTTTTACAATGACCGCATTAACTCGCAGCCCTCGTGTCCAGCCCCGAGACTTCGTCAGAGCCACTCTGAATGCTCAACAGTATGGTAATTAATGTCGACCCACTTTTTCCAACCGACGTCCCAGTTGTTATTGTGACTCACGGTTTCTTCTTCTTCGGCTTTCTCCTTGCTCCAGATCTTTCAATAAGTTGACCCCCTTTGAGAAGCAGCATCAAATTTACCTGTCAGATTCAAACGTCATTGCTTCACCGAGCCGACCCATGTTGCGCACATTCTGTCGATCATTCTTTATGGGGGATTCAATCGGTCAAACTACCCGTGATTTTCCCTAGAGCCTTTTGATTGGTTGAACTCATGCCACATAGATTCCCAGATGGTCAAAAGATCACTTTTTTAGAATCGCATGTTGGTGAGACACTAATCATGTCTCCCCGATTCGATTGGACCTCGCAGCAACATTCAACAGGACACACGATGGTCGGCAAGACATGATAGCGAGAGGCCAGAGTTATATCGATATCACAAAAAAACCATCGACAAGACAATCGATATTGGCCAGAGGTCTCACCGAAGCCTATAACAGATCTGTCGCTATCGGTAAGACATGATCCTATCGATGACACTACATAGCGAACTCCTAAACTCTCCCCGAGCTCCCTTTGTTTTGGCAAGACCCTATTGGGTCGGCAAGACATCACAGTGAGCACTTAACATTATACTGATGTTGCTTCCTTTCCTGTTGGAGAGACCACCACTTTTTGGCGAGACCCTTCGCCAAGTTCACTTCCTTCGCCGAGACTGCCTTTCATGTCGGTAAGAGATCACCCTATCAGTGAGACCTTACCCCTTTGCTAGCCCTTGTCTCCAAGACTTCAGCCTTTCAACAAGATGTCATTGGGTCGGGGAGACTTTACGGCGAACTCAAATCTTCCGCCGAGACCATTCAAAACTGGCGGGGGTGGGGCTAAGATGGAACCGGAACCGGGATCGGGGTCGAAGTGGGGGCAACACAAAAGAGTCGACAAAACAGGAACTGGAACTAAATCAGGACATAAAACTTTTCCAAAGTTTCAAGTTCAGATTTTGTTCCAATCCCGCCCCCGAAAAAACAAAGCAAGAAGGAAGAAAGAAAAACACAAGGAAGATCAAAGAGGAGGAGACATCCCCCGACCACAGGTAGGGAAAAAACAAAGAAAAGAAGAAAGGTCAAAACCAGGATCGGAACTGGAACAAAAACAGGAACTGGAACTTTTGGAAAAGTTCCAAGTTTGGTTTCCGTTTTGATCCTGAGTCTGGAAAAATGAAGAAAGTGCCTAAGGAAAAGAAAACCCAAGGCACACAAAAACAAAGACCAAAGGACATCAAAACATAAACGGGATCGAAACGAAAACCGATCCCAGGCAGAACCTAGCGGGGGCGGAACCAGAACAGGAACTGGAACTTTTGGAAAAGTTCCAAGTTTGATTTCAATCCCGATCTCGGGTCCGCCAAAACACAACAAAATGAGGAAAAAAGGCAAGAAGAAAGAAACAAAGGGAAAAAACACCCCACGGTCAAACGCAAGGTCAAAAAAGAAAACGAAACACTCATAAGTGCAGAACCGGAATTGAAACTGGAACCAGGATCAGAAACTGGAACTTTTGGAAAAGTTCCAATGTTTGGTTCCGGTCCGACTTCGCCTCCGAAAAAACAAAAAGGAAAAGGGGCCAAGGAAAAAAAATAGAAAGGGGAAAAAAAACAAGGCAAAAACAAGATGAAGACCCACCCAAAACTGAATACCTGCATGCTGGGCTCAACCCTTGTGCAAGCCTCATTTAATCCACGTGCCAAATCTTAAAACCTAATCTCCCCTGTAGCTGCACAAGAAGCAAACAAGTTAGAAAATATGCAACCCGGATTGAAATGTTCCTCCAGTTGGCCTTCATGAACACTCGAAAACATATGATACCCTACTTGATTGAGCCCGTAGGTGAAAATTGGGTAACAGGATGAAGGTCACACCGAAGATAAAAAGGAGGCCTCGCCAAGAGTTGAAGTGTTCGCAATGATGTCCCGACGATCAAGAATGTCTCGTCGAAGGCCGGGGGTCTCGCCCAAGGATTCAAGTCAAGTCGGCATGATGTCTTGGCAACCAACAAGGGTTACGCTGACATTGTTTCATCGAGGAATTCTCAGCATAAAGCTTCCTCTTCGGCGAAATGTCTTCCCGCAAAGATGGGGTCTTGCTGATAATAAGATGAGCTCGCCCAAACAATTAAGGCTCGGCGAGAGGTCTTACCGACTTAGTGATGTCTCGCCGATAGTAAAGTGAATAGCTCGATAGAAAGAGAGTCTTAGGGAGAAGTCTGGGCGATAAAGGAAAGTCATGCCGACTGAAAGATCCTTGCCAAAACAAAGCGCCTTCGGTATGTTGTCTCACCAACCGGCGGGAGTCTCAGTGAATAGAGGAGAGCTCAAGCAGACAGGAGGAGTTTGCTATGAAGTCTCAATGACCGCGTGATGTCTCACCGACCAGAAAGTAAAGACCTCACCAAAAGAGCTTGACATCGCCATAAGGTCTTGCCGAACCAGGAGGTCTCACTGAGAGCAAGCTAAGCTCACCAAGAGTTGAAGACTTCGCCCTGAGGTCTCACCGAGATGGCGATGTCTCCCCGACCGAAGAAAAAGTAGCTCATTGCCAAAAGATAAGGAGCCCTACGAGAGGTCTTGCCGACAGGCCAATGTCTCACTAACAACAACTAAGATCGCCAAGAGTTGAAGCCATCGCCATGAGGTCCCAGCGACCAACTGAAGTCTTGCCGAAGGGGAACCAGCTTGGGAAGAAAGATCCAACAAAGCAAAAGGTCTCACCGACCAACAGAAGGTCTCCCTAACATTTGACATCGATGTAGCTTCCGGCCGTAGGAGTAGTGTGTTGTCGACATGGTGCGGGCTCAGCGACTGAAGCGGGTATCAGTATGATTGGGGGACCTCGCTATGAAGTCTTCCCGACTTGCTAGAGTCTTGCTGAAAGAAATGAAGAGCTCGGTAGAATGGGGTGCGTTCAGGGTGACATCAATCAACTCTTGTCGAAGATGAAGGGCCTTAGGGTAATGTTTTTCCTTCGGTAAAACGTCTTGCCAACTCGGTAGAGTCTTGCCGATTGAAGAGGATCTCAGGGAGATGGCAAAATAAAAAGGAAAAGGAGACAAGAGGAAGCTCGGTGAGAGGTCTCACCGACCAAAGAAGGATTCGACTGATACAAAATGAGCCTGTGTAGAAGGATCTGGCATCACTATGAGATCCTGCCGACTCGGTAGTGTCTTGCTGATGTTCTGAGTGATGACAAAGCTGACTTCAGTATGACTTTGTGAGCTCGATAAGAGCTCTCATCGATAGTGTCATGTTATGCCGATAGCTTCAGAGAGGCATAATCACATCGGTGAGACACTTCCAGTGTCTCACCGAGATATGATTATGACAAAAAGAGCTTTTGACCGCCCAAAGAATCTATGTGGTGTATGCCCAACTAATCAAAGAAAGCCAAAAGCAAGCCGTGGCAACTCAACCAGATGAAGAAGATCAACAGAATGACATGCAGCGTGTATTTGTTCAGAGCTTAGGAGCCTTCAAAGCAGCTCGACTGGGGGGAATTCAAAGATCAACACGATACCAGGAAGTGAATGCGGTGGTTACAGAAAGATCTGAAGAAGGCTTCTCCGAGAATGTCTCTTCACCGACATAGGCGACATGGACATGCAGGGTGCAACATTTAATTTCAATAAAAAGATCTAAGGGGTAGATATTTCTGAGCCCTGATATTTTGTAAGCCCTAAGGGGCCAACACATTTTGAGGTATAAGGCATTTTTTTCCTTTTTCACTGATACATTTTGAACCATTTTTTGACGACAGCCCGTCAAAATTTCGACGGCTTTTTGTCACTATTTTTGTGTCAGAATTTTGACAGCATTTGAAATGTCAAAATTCTGGCCCGGTCGTTGAAAAATGGTTCAAAATGTATCAATGTTTGTAGATAGTTTGGATTATCCACTCTGAAGAGTTAGTGATTTTTATCAGTCATTTCTCGACTAAATGTATGTTTTTTGTAACTCAAACTGGAATCTGGAATACAACACAGAGTTTACCTTCAAAGATAGTGTTCATGCTTGTACTACTATCATTTTTGTATCTCTCTTTTGATTATGCAAGTCTTTAACTATGTTTTATTAGTCTACATTCATGCCTTGAAGCCGTGAAATTTATCTTTCCTCCCTAAGATGTGTATGTAGATCGAGCCTGTTAAGATTGATGCATAAGTCTGAAAGAAGTTGTGTTGAGTATGTGAAACGGTTGAAGTTAAGCTTCCCAGTGTATGTTCATCTCGTTTTCATTTCATGATTCCTCATCAATTCGGTGTATCACCTTAGATTTTAATCTTTATTTTAATGATTTCCCCTTCTCCGTTTCCCTTCAAAGAATCAGTAGTTTAGGTGATAACACAAAGGAAGTCGGCCTTCTCCAGAGGTTGACCTTTTTCTGTAAGAAACCCACATCTTAAGAGGTCTTCCAATGTTACACTGAGGTGTTGAACATCAGTTTCAACAAGGGTGCAATTTCAGGTGATAACAATTATCTTAGTTTTGAAGCTTATAGTGGGAGAAGAAAATGACTTGGTTGTCCTATTAGGTGGAAAATTGTGGGTAATATTCATGGATAAAAATTTTGTGCTTGTTAATGCATGTTTTAGTATGGGTAAAAGTGATGTTTACACATAGGATGGGACTAGAAACAACATTTTAATGTTTGGAGAATGAGTAAAGTGGTCTAAATCAATGATAAATTAAATACATGGGATTATGAAACCGGATAGGGATAAAAATTAAATGATGCCAAGAACGGTTAAGATGTATAAACAAGGCTATGGGATCAACATTAGAAAGGGTACATGGGTGGCTAGAGTGTGCATAGGCTAGGGAAAAGGGGTTAAAACAACACATGGGATGAAATTTAAAATAGACACAAAGGTCTAATATGGAAGTTGTAGGGTATGCAAATTCTACTATTATAGGGTCCTCTTTATGTTAAATGTGACACTTAGATTAGTTTAATTCACTCCATGTAGTTTTCAATGAAAATATGAATTCTTTGTGTGTGTTTAATGCCTTTCTTGTAGGTGGTGGGATTTAAGAACAAGCAATAGGTGAAATCACAATATTGTGTCTCACTTTTTGGCCAAGATGGACATTTATATCAACATTTTTAACTAAATTTTCACCTTCTGAGACCTATAGCAGCTAAATCATTAAGAATTTGAAGATGATGTGAACTAGTGATTTGTGGCAATTTGTATGTAGATTCTAAATATATATTTTTAATTTTTTTTTTGAAATAAATCATGAATATTTCAACATCTCCTTTAATAATTAGTTTTAAACAGTAAACAACATTTTCAAAAAGTAACGTTTATGTTGTCAAACATAATTTTTTTTTTATCTAGAAAGGATTAAATTCTAATTTTAAAAATATATATTCTTAACATCAATATCTATGGCAGGATATTTTTTCATAATTTTTTGATATATTTTTTTTAATTAATTTTTTAAGTCACCATAACTATAATTTGGACATAGGTGTATGCCGTCAAACATAACTTGTTGTGTATATATCAAAATCCTTTTTTTTGGTGAAATAAGGAGATTAATACCTAGGGAAAAGGTATTTTTTGAATTTTTTTACAATAGTTACTATTTTTCCACCTCTATAGAACGAAGAACTTGATGTTTGGTGAAAAATCTATGTTCATTAAAAATTAAATACACGATAAAATGAAAACATATCAAAACTATACTTGTTGGAAAGATCGTTTAGAGGGCTACTATCTTGAAAAATATAATTTCTAAATGACTTTATTTAATCCCTCAAAAGGTAAAGAAAAAGTTTTTTTTTGTTCCCAACATTTTGATGGGTGCAAAGGAGACTCCATTGTGGGTATGATTTAATACTAGAGGGGTTCTATCCAAGGGGGTTTGATAAAAGGGTGTTTTATCTAACCCTCTTCAATTAAAACCCTTTAGATGGAACCTATCAAGGCTTAAATCATTAGTTTTTCTCAAAGTGATTTTAGGCAAAAATCATGATATCCCCAAAGTGAGACACACTATTGTGATATCACCCCAATATATGCATCGAATCATAAGACTTTTGTGTAAAACATGAATTTAATAAAGAAAAATTAATAAAGATTAGGTAGTTGAACAAAAACATGTAAGAATGTATTTGGAAATAAAGAATCACATTGTTAACAAGTTAGACTATCCATAGTAACATTTTACGACCCTAATATGATACTAGTTTATTTGTGGACACCTCTAAAACTAGATTTCATCACCATTGAGCCCTCTCCCTTAATTGCAATACGTCTCAATTATGAATAAGAACTTGCTAACCAAAATAATTTGTTAAGAGCAAGAATTCAAAAGACTTATATAAGTGGTTGTAGTGTGTCCCAATTAGAATCAAGAACTTGTTGACCAAAGTAATTTGTGTATAATACTCATGAAATCATCATGACAACTCCTTATAGAACTTCTATAAGTGGGGTCCTAGTGACATAATGCATACACCAAATTCTCATAGTGCATTTCACCTTCAATTAGTCTCCTCCCACCACTTCGTTCAATTAGTCTCCCATCACTTCTAAGTCAATCTAAATTACACTAAGATTGCATACTTTTAGACATTTTCATAGTTAGAAAATAGATTTAAAATTATTTAGACTTATATATTATAATCCTTGATTACATGTACTTTGAAATTTCACCCATCACAAAAGATCCATAATCATCTCAATTTTATTGGATATATTCATCTCCATATTTGTTGGGATACATTTAATTTGCCCAATATTTGGAATCTTGTGAAGTAATTTATTAATTGTGGTTATGAAATAAATGGTTTATGTTTCATGCATTTTTGTCTTGGAAAATTTGATGATGCTTATCAATATACAACTGTCCCCCACCGCCAATGCACTACACTAATGTCAAAGATGTTAATATATAAATATCAGAGTATATTATCAAGTCCTTTTCATTCTCTATTAGTCAATAAACTTCACCCACAATGAGACACCACAATAAGACAAATGATTTATTAAATCTGGGAAAATTTTCCTGAGTTGTTATTACAGCTAGAAGTAACTGTCCTGCCCGCTTCTTACATCTGTTGAATAAACAATAAGATATCATACAATTGGAATACTTGAGACCAGAAGAACAGCAGAAACTATGACAATGGATAATGAGTGCCATGATAAACCGATGACAATGGAAAATGGATGCCATGATAAACATGGCAAATTCCACTTTGTACTGATACATGGTGCAGGCCATGGAGCTTGGTGTTGGTACAAAATTGTTCATCTTCTACAAAACTCAGGGCATAAGGTGACTGTCTTGGATCTTACAGGGGCAGGCATCAACCCTGTCAATCCTGATACTATCACATCTTTTGAAGATTATGATGCACCTCTTATGAACTTTCTCTCTCAGATATCCAACTCTGAAAAGGTTTGTGACTGAACAACTATTTGTGATCGTGTTTGCTACAGGTGGTCATATTAGCTGTATTGATGATATGGGTGTTCCTTTAATTTTATGTATTTGGTCAGGTTGTGCTAGTTGGTCACAGTGCCGGAGGACTAAGCTTGAGCCATGCAATTCATGTGTTTGGTTATAAGATTGCAGTTGCAGTTTTTATTGCTGCCACAATGCTGCCAAATGGGTTTTGTTCAGAGCAAGATGCTCAGCTGGTTAGTTGTAAATTGAAACATTCCTATATCTGAATTGTAGCTTATATGCATTTATCTATTTTCTTTAAAGAAACATAGAGATTCGCTTGGTAATCAGGTGATTAATTTCAATATTAACACCACATAGATGAGAACAACAAATTTATTGAGATTTTTATTAAACATTACATGCCCAATTGTGCCCACCTCAATATATCCCATAAGATTTCGGCAAAGTTTCATGTAAACTATATTTCTTGGCAGAGTTGCTTTGATTGTCTCAGTTGGGTAAATTGTACCTCATAGAAATTGATTAGCTTCTATTTCCTCTCATAGTAGCCTGGGAAAATGAATATCATTACATTGCTATTAAACCAACTTATTGTTCAGGGTATATTTCAGAAATTGAGGTGAACCTGGGAAAACTTAAAATTTTGAATAGTAAAACCTAGATGTGGTTGAATAAAGGCTAATGGGAATGAAAGCTCTGTCAATTATGATATTCTGTACATTCTAAGCAAGGCAGCAGTTGTTGAGAACTCATTTGGTTTAGTTATTTTACAAATAATATTGAGATATGCGAATTCGGCCATCTGGTTTTCATTTTTAGAAAGTGAAGCTAAGGCTTCGTTTCTGATTACAGTTCTATTTAATTAAAATGAGGTTTATTAGCCCCTTTAACTTTTTCTGCAGGGAGTTCCAGACTTACTGAAAGTGAGTGAATTTCACCACGGTCTTGGTCCAGAGCATCCTCCAACAACTTATAAAATCAGCACAGAATTCCAAAGAGAAACCCTCTATCAACTCAGCCCTCCTGAGGTATAAATCAAATTTACATGTCTAAAACCTCCTTGCTTGTTTGTGTGAAAAACACAGTAGCCCGTCTTTTTACCCATTGCCTTGTGCATTACTTTTAAGTAAAATTACTCATGGATGTTCAATAACAGGATGCAGCTCTGGCTTCACTCCTCATAAGACCAGCACCATTATTGGCATTCCAAAAAGCTAAATTTTATGAAGAGTCGGAAGAATTCATGAAGGTTCCAAGAGTTTATATGAAAACATTGCAGGACAGAGTAATTTTACTAGAAAAACAGGAGGCCATGATCAAACTGTGGCCTCCTGATATTGTCCTAAGCATGGATACTGATCACAGTCCTTTCTTCTCTTCACCTCTGGAACTCCATACACACCTACTTCAAATTGCCCACCTTTTCCCATGATTGATTACTGTAGTTCTCTATAAGAAAAAATTCTAATCTATGTATGTTACATATTGTATCCAGTATATACCACCCTACGGATGGTATGTGCCTTTGTTAGGCGTATGTCTGGTAGACCTGAGCATATGCTGGCTGTGTTACATGGGTTTCCCCAATCTCCTGCACAGATGGTTGTATTGTAAGTAGTAATAGTTCGTTACACTTTTTAGTTGGCAATACAGATGGTGAATTAAATAGATAACCGGCCTCTTGGCCTTAGAATAACTACTTAAAACTGTTTATGTTCAGCATTGTTCAATACAAATGAAATATTCAGGCTCTTTATTATAACATTGTTATATCGTGGAGTTACTTATAAGGTTCGTCAGCCAATAATGAGATTATAACTTCTAACTATATTAAAAACCATGATATGGGTGCATTGTTGTTGCATTGAAAATGAATTTTATCGTAAAATGAACGGATTGTTTTCATGTTTGCACTCATCAATGAAACGGCAACATGGGAAGACTTTTGGAGGTCATGGGGAACAACTTTCATATATAATTTTTTTCTGAGAAATGGATGGAAGACACAACCAAATGATGAAACGACGAAATCAAGCACTAGAGGACACTAGTGCCTAGATAGGACACTAGCTAAGGAAGACACTAGCACCTAGGTGCTGGAATCCCATTTTGGTGCTAAAGTCCACTCCTAGTGATGGAGTGCAATCCTAGCATTGGAGTCATGATCAAGTGGTGTAGTCCTGGGCAAGTGTCGATGTCCTAAGTAGTGAGCAATTTAAGCAAAGATAAACATTCAACATAAAAATTTACATTTACATTTGTTTATCAACACAATTAAATTGAGCATAAACATTCCCAACCCCAAAGTAAATTTTCCAAAAAGAATAACTTAATTATATTTTCCCTTTTTTCACAAAAATAATACACTCGATCAAAAAAATCTTTCACTTCATTGAGTATTCTTTATGATTGAAAAAAGAATTTAAACTATCTTTTAATTCTTAAAAGTTTCATTTATGAGAAATCTATAATTTTAAACTATTAAGTTGAATCAAATATTTACTAGTATTTCATGACAATTATGCATTTTTAAATCACTCCTAATTTGGATTTGGGTGAATATTGGTCAAACACAACATAATTCATACATAGAGTAGGTACAATTGGGTTTGGCAAAAAGGAACAACTTAGTGTGACATATCCAATATAATCACCATTGGGGAGTAACTTAGACCTGTGTAGCTAGGTGGAGAAATTACCCTATACCTATAACCACTCAACACACATGCCAAGTGCACTTGCTTGATACATATATAATCACATCACATCAAAATCACCCAAAACAATTCAACATCATTTACAATATAGAAATCAATGAATCTAAATTGCCTAGAATCATGATAGAATTTTGCCAAATATGAATAAAATTACATGCATTTATGAAATAAAGAATTCAAATTAAACCATGCATATAAATATACAAAACATGAATAATCGACATATCGAGTAACCACATCTCAAAACATGTGGGTGGTTCAAACACAACACTTACAAGAACAAACTCCAACACCCAAATTCACAAGAAAATAGTGAAGCTAAATAACCGATCATACTTCTCAAAGATGTAAAGGGGAAGGTAATTACAAGCTACATTATATAATCTTGATCATTCACAACACAATAATAGGTTGAGGCAATAATATATGCTAACTTCATATAAAAATACATTCCCCACATATCCTTGGAAGGAATCCCACCAAGTGAGGCTTGGGGTGGTCATAAACCATTAGCTAAGCACTTAAGAGTTTTTGGATATGAAGTTTGTGCCCATACACCTTTAGAGAAATGCAAGGAAATAGACCCACAAATCAAACCTTGCATATTTTTGGGTTATCCTAATATAGGGTATCATCTTTTGGATCTTAATACTCGTGATTTGATCATTAAATGAGAAGTGTCAAGTTTGAGGAAACACCTTCCCATGCTATTGACATCTACCATTCATTCCACACACAAGGCTTTCATGAAGATAGTGATTTTTTTTTATAGATAGAGGAACCTCGTCCTCCCACTCCACCTTCTAGTCTAGATTCTATAGCATATAGGCATGCTTCCACCTTAGTCACTCATCTACTTTGGGCATGCCAAACCTTGAAACCAATAGGCATGCTACTTGGGAATCCATTAAACACTAGAAGGACTTGGTCACATTATCAAGATTTAACTCATACATACATAAATCAAGCCTTTGATCCATAAATATTTGAGGAAGAAAAGGGTATCATTAAATGGGACAACTATGTAGGAATACACTTTCAAAATAAATTCCATCCACCTCACTCTAGTCATTGCCCTACTCACCTTTGTCCCATATATTAAATGGATACGCAGTGCATTTCTTCATGGTGATCTACAAGAATAAATGTATATGACACAACCATAGGAGTTCTTTCATGATTATTCCTTGGTATGTAGACTTTGAAAGTATCTCTATGGTCTTAAATAAGCCCCTAGGGTTGAGCATGCCAAGATGGATTTGTTCCTTCTTTCCTTTGGTTTCACTCAATATCACTTTGACTCTATCATCTAAATTCTATGAGTTAGATGAAAAATTTCTCCTATTGGTGTTGTATATCAATGAATTGATCCTCACCAAAATTTCTTAATATATGCTTGGATCCATATGGCCTGAAATCTACATAATATTTTTTTATGATAGACTTGAGATTGTTGCATTACTTCCTTGAGATCAAGATCACTCAAATTTATTTTGGGATAAGTATTGTTAACCCAAATATATTATTGATCTACTCTCATGGTTCTAGATGACTACTTGTAAGCTCACACCAACACCCTTTTTATCAAGAATCAAATTGGAGGCTCATTGTTTGAATCCTCTTGTTGATGCTACCTTGTATCAATAGCTTTTTGGGAGTCTCATATACCTCACTCGCAATTATCTTGATATTTCTTATGTTGGCATTGTTTCTTGGTTTATGCAAGAACCTCAAGGGATTCACTAGAAAGCTACCAAACATATACTACACTTTGTACAAGGGACATAAGTTCATTTGAGATACACTATACAGTAGGTTGAGATACAAACTTAGTAGGATTTTGAATAGGCTATTTTTATGAGGAGTGCAAGTTTACATTTGGTTATAAATTTCACCTTGGATCTAATCCTATATGTTGATTGAGAAAAAAGTAACATGCTATTTCTCTCCCATCTATAGAGAAAAAATATAGGGGTCTATGAATGCTATTATAGAGGCCATTTGGATTCATCGTGTCTTGATAGAGTTTTACATCACCTATCAGCTATCATCCATCATTTGTTGTCACAACCAAAGTGCTATTTCTATCTCGAGATTTTTTTTTCACCATCAATAAATGGAACATATTGAGATTCATATAAATTATTGATATCTTATATAGGAGCATATCATTAATCTTAAATACTATCCTAGAGTAGATTGTAGATATTTTTACTAGACCCTTTTTAGATAGCATATGCATTCATCTTCAAGTTCTTCTAGGGTGTGAGACACCATGACTTTTGGGGGGACTATCTAGTCCTTCCACATCCCTCCTTGGGATAGAGTTTTTCCCTATGGGTTTTGACTTTCTCTTCTTTTTTTGGGGCATACTTCTATTTTTTGTACCTTGGGATTCTATTAGATTGTATATGAGTACCAAAAATGGTATGTCTTGTTGGGACTCATTTTTCTTTCCTAAGTTGCACTTAAGGGGGGTTGTTGGTATAGTTATTATTTAGTGCACCTTATATTTTTTTGTTAACCATTTGGTGCACCTTACTTTAAGTTTACTTTGGTAATTAATATTTATTTACTTATATAAATTAGGAAATAATTGAGCACATGTGTTATCTTCTTGATTGATGGGAGCACATGAAACCTCTAGCTCATTTAACTCCTTAATTGATAGTAGTTATGTGCCACCTCTCCCTCATTAAGTTTCCTTCTTGACACCACTACTCCTACATGTAGAGTTGATTCTCTAGATCACTAAGGATTTTTGGACATTTGTCATGTCTTGGCTTATGCATCCTAAAGCCTCTACATATATACTCATTTCCTCTGTTTTATCATCTAGAAATACATATATTAGAACTATTTCATTTTTTATTTTGAATGTAGTTGGATTTATGCTTTCATAATTTTTTAATTCTTTTAGGAAGATTTAATTTTTTCAATAACTATTCATTATTAAATCTAAAAATCAACAAGAGGTGGCCTTGTCTACTCTTGACAACAAACTTGATGACATTATCTACTTGGGGTGACTTTGTCTACCTTAGACAAAGGTTTATAACTTTTGAGGCGGTTAAAACAATAAATGTAAAGCATGGGTTTCTTTGTCACTTTTTTTGAAACTCCATGTACTTATCTAAAAAGACTTTTAGTCTAAGTTATCTAAATGAAAACCTTGCAAAAACAAATTTTAAAAGGGTGTTTTATTCATTTAGTCCCCTTTTTGGATTTGAAGCATGGAATCACATTGAAAAATTAACAAAAAACTAGTCATAATATTTATGCATGAAATAAAATAAGTTTGAATCACAACATAGCCATTTAAAATTGTAACATCATGGTAAATAGTTTTTGGAAACATAACAAGACATGTGAAGTGGGAGAAAGGTTTCAGAAAAAAGTTTATGTTCAATCAAAAAGGGTTTTAGTCTATTAAATAGGATTGGTATAAGAGTGGGAAACCTTAATTTTGAATCTCTAATAGATATTTGGTATGGGAATGGCTTGCACTCACAAAGGGATAGAAAATGTACCTATATGATGAAATGAGTCCATCATGGATAAAAGTAAATGGTATAGGAGTGTTTGAAGGTCTATAATTCTAAATCTAACAATTGTGTTAACTGATGAAGGGTTTGGGACAAATCAAGTGGAAATTCCTTAACACTATGACAATTGCATCAATAAAGGTAATGGGGGATGAAAAATGAATCAAAATAGCGATAAAAAATGGATAGTAAAAGATTGTAAGGGTGTAGGAAATAGGTAGTAAGAGTTGTCTTGAATAGTAATTCCTCACCTAGTTGTAATGATCCCATTGCAACAATTTCTAATGGTAAAATTAAAATCATTTGGATATGAATCTAGCTTCAAGAATTTTAAATTAGCGTTGGGTTGTCATACATGAAAAAATATAAAGGAAATCATAGGGCCAATTCAAAATCTCTTTTTCTATGTTAAAATGAGGCAAAGGTGACCAATTTTAAAGATCTTGCTTTGAGATTAGAAAGACATAACTTAATAGGTGGGAAAGCCTAGAAAATAATTATCTTATATTTTAAGCTTATGGTGGGAGAAGAAAATTACTTGGTTGTCCTATTAGGTGGCAAACTATGGGTAATATCCATGAATAAAAATTTAGCTCAATTTCCTAGGGGATCTCAAGCTCAAAGGGGGGCATCTAGTTCTATGCGTGCTTATTAATTTTGTGCTTGTTAAAACATGTTTTAGGATGGGGAATGGTGGTGTTTACAAATAGGATGGGACTAGGTACAACATTTTAATATTTGAAAAATGTGTAAAGGAGCCTAAATCAATGAGAAATTAAATGTGGGATTATGACATGGGATATGGATAAAAGTCAAATGAATGAAACACTTAGGATGTCTAAACAAGGTTATGGAATCACTATTAGAAAGGGGAAACCGATGGCTAGAGTGTGCATAGGCTAAAAAAAGGGGGTTAAATAAACACATGGGTTGAGAGTTAAAATTGACACAAAGGTGTAATAAGGAAGTTGTAGAGTATGCAAATTCTAGTATTGCAAGGTCCTTTCTATGAAAATTAAATGTGACACTTAGATTAGCTTAATTCATTCCATGTAGTTTTCAATCAAAATATGAATTTTTTGTGTGTTAATGCCTTTCTTGTAGGTGGTGGGATTCACGAACTAGCGGTATATGCATAGAATCATACAACTTTTGGGTAAAACATGACTTTATTAACAATTTTCAATAAAGTTTAGGTAGTTGGAAGAAAACATGTCATAATGTATTTGAAAATGAAGAATTGTATTGCTAACAAGTTAGACTATCCATAGTAACATTTTACAACCCTAATACGATACTAATTTATCTATGGATACCTCTAAAACTAGATTACACCAACATCAAGCCCTCTCCCTTAATTGTAATATGTCTCAATTAAGAATAAGAACTTGCTAACCAAAATAATTTGATAAGAGCAAGAATTCAAAAGGCTCCTATAAGTGGTTGTAGTGTGTCCCAATTATATCAATAACTTGTTGACCAAAGTAATTTGTTGATAATACTCATGAGATTATTATGACAACTCCTTAAAGAACTTCTATAAGTAGGGTCCTAGTGACATAATGCATACACAAGGCTCTCATACTACATTTAACCTTCAATTAGTCTCCTCCCATCAATTCTAACTCAATCCAAATTACACTAAAAAATTGCCTACTTTTAGACATTTTCATAATTAAAAAATAGATTTGAAATTATTTGTACTTAAATATTATAATCCTTGATTACATCTACTTAGAAATTTCACCCATCACAAAAGATCCATAATCATCTCAATTTTATTGGATCTCCATATTTGTTGGGATACATTCAATCTTGGAAAATTTGATGATGCTTATCAATATACAACTGTCCCCCACCACCAATGCACTACACTAACCAAGTCAAAGATGTTAATATAAAAATATCAGATTATATTATCAATTCCCTTTCATTTTCTATTAGTCAATAAACTTTATCCACAATGAGACAACACAATAAGACAATTGATTTATTAAATCTGGGAAAATTTTCCTGAGTTGTTATTACAGCTAGAAAATCCGTAGCAGACACGTAAAGTTAAAGAAGTAACTGTATTGCCCACTTCTTACATCAGTTGAATAAACAATCAGATGTCATATAATTGAAATCCTCGACACGAGAAGAACAAAAGAAACTATGACGGATAATGAATGCCATGATAAACCAATGACAATGGAAAATGGATGTCATGATAAACATGGCAAGTTCCATTTTGTTCTGATACATGGTGCAGGCCATGGAGCTTGGTGTTGGTACAAAATTGTTCATCTTCTACAAAACTCAGGGCATAAGGTGACTGTCTTGGATCTTACAGGGGCGGGCATCAACCCTGTCAATCCTGATACTATCACATCTTTTGAAGATTATGATGCACCTCTTATGAACTTTCTATCTCAGATATCCAACTCTGAAAAGGTTTGTTACTAAACAACTATTTCTGATCATGTTTGCTACATGTGGTGAAATCAGCTCTATTGATGATATGGGTGTTGCTTTAATTTTATGTATTTGGTCAGGTTGTGCTAGTTGGTCACAGTGCCGGAGGGCTAAGCTTGAGCCATGCAATCCATGTGTTTGGTTATAAGATTGCAGTTGCAGTTTATATTGCTGCCATGCTGCTGCCAAGGGGGTTTTGTTCAGAGCAAGATTTTCAGCTGGTTTGTTGTACATTGAAACATTCCTATATCTGAATTGTAGCTTATATGCATTTTCATAGACCAAAATCTTAGAGATAGATGGTTGGATGGAAGTATCTATATTTATCTATTTTGTTTGAAGAAAGATAGAGACTCTCTTGGTAATCAGGAGATTCAATTCAATATTAACACCATATAGATGAGAACAGCAGATTTCTTGAGATTTTGGTTAAACAGTACATGACCGATTGTGCGCACCTCAATATATCCTATAAGATTTTGGCATAGTTTCATGTAAACTATGTTTCTTGGCGTAGTTGCTTTGATCATTTCAGTTGGGTAAATTGTGCTTCATAGAAATTGAGAACAAGCTTCTTTTTGAGTTGGAATTTCCTCTCATTATTCTTGGTAGCCTGAGAAAATGAATATCATCACATTGCTATTAAATCAACTAATTGTTCTGGGTATACTCCAGAAATTGTGGTGAATTTGGGAAAACTTAAAATTCTGAATAGTAAAACCTACATGGTGTAAGAATATAGGCTAATAAGCTTAAAATTCTGAATAGTAAAACCTACATGGTGTAGGAATATAGGCTAATAAGCATGAAAGATCTGTCAATTATGATATTCTGTACATACTAAGAAAGGCAGCAGTTGATTTGAAGCTTTTGACATTAATATTGAGAACAAAATTGGTTTTGTTATTTTACAAACCGTATTGAGATATGTGAACTCGCCCATGTCCTTTTCATTTATAGAAAGTGAAGCTAAGGCTTAATTTCCGACTACAGCTCTATTTAATCAAAATAATGAGTATTAACCCGTTAAAACTTTTTCTACAG
>VDFB02271347.1:0-21314 GCA_007258455.2 Sequoia sempervirens
CAATGCACTACACTAACGTCAAAGATGTTAATATATAAATATCAGAGTATATTATCAAGTCCTTTTCATTCTCTATTAGTCAATAAACTTCACCCACAATGAGACACCACAATAAGATAGAATTGATTTATTAAATCTGGGAAAATTTTCCTGAGTTGTTATTACAGCTAGAAGTAACTGTCCTGCCCGCTTCTTACATCTGTTGAATAAACAATAAGATATCATACAATTGAAATCCTCGACACGAGAAGAACAAAAGAAACTATGACTATGGATAATGAGTGCCATGATAAACCAATGACAATGGAAAATGGATGCCATGATAAACATGGCAAGTTCCATTTTGTACTGATACATGGTGCAGGCCATGGAGCTTGGTGTTGGTACAAAATTGTTCATCTTCTACAAAACTCAGGGCATAAGGTGACTGTCTTGGATCTTACAGGGGCAGGCATCAACCCTGTCAATCCTGATACTATCACATCTTTTGAAGATTATGATGCACCTCTTATGAACTTTCTCTCTCAGATATCCAACTCTGAAAAGGTTTGTGACTGAACAACTATTTGTGATCGTGTTTGCTACAGGTGGTCATATTAGCTGTATTGATGATATGGGTGTTGCTTTAATTTTATGTATTTGGTCAGGTTGTGCTAGTTGGTCACAGTGCCGGAGGACTAAGCTTGAGCCATGCAATCCATGTGTTTGGTTATAAGATTGCAGTTGCAGTTTTTATTGCTGCCACAATGCTGCCAAATGGGTTTTGTTCAGAGCAAGATGCTCAGCTGGTTAGTTGTAAATTGAAACATTCCTATATCTGAATTGTAGCTTATATGCATTTATCTATTTTCTTTAAAGAAACATAGAGATTCGCTTGGTAATCAGGTGATTAATTTCAATATTAACACCACATAGATGAGAACAACAAATTTATTGAGATTTTTATTAAACATTACATGCCCAATTGTGCCCACCTCAATATATCCCATAAGATTTCGGCATAGTTTCATGTAAACTATGTTTCTTGGCAGAGTTGCTTTGATTATCTCAGTTGGGTAAATTGTACCTCATAGAAATTGATTAGCTTCTTTTTGAGTTGGAATTTCCTCTCATAGTAGCCTGGGAAAATGAATATCATTACATTGCTATTAAACCAACTTATTGTTCCGGGTATATTTCGGAAATTGAGGTGAACCTGGGAAAACTTAAAATTCTGAATAGTAAAACCTAGATGTGGTTGAATATAGGCTAATGGGAATGAAAGATCTGTCAATTATGATATTCTGTACATCCTAAGCAAGGCAGCAGTTGTTGAGAACTCATTTGGTTTTGTTATTTTACAAATCATATTGAGATATGCGAATTCGGCTATCTGGTTTTCATTTTTAGAAAGTGAAGCTAAGGCTTCGTTTCTGATTACAGTTCTATTTAATTAAAATGATGAGTATTAACCCCTTAAACTTTTTCTGCAGGGAGTTCCAGACTTACTGAAAGTGAGTGAATTCCACCACGGTCTTGGTCCAGAGCATCCTCCAACAACTTATAAAATCAGCACAGAACTCCAAAGAGAAACCCTCTATCAACTCAGCCCTCCTGAGGTATAAATCAGATTTACATGTCTAAAACCTCCTTGCTTGTTTGTCTGAAAAACACAGTAGCCCGTCTTTTTACCGATTGCCTTGTGCATTACTTTTAAGTAAAATTACTCATGGATGTTCAATAACAGGATGCAGCTCTGGCTTCACTCCTCATAAGACCAGCACCATTATTGGCATTCCAAACAGCTAAATTTTATGAAGAGTCGGAAGAATTCATGAAGGTTCCAAGAGTTTATATGAAAACATTGCAGGACAGAGTAATTTTACTAGAAAAACAGGAGGCCATGATCAAACTGTGGCATCCTGATATTGTCCTAAGCATGGATACTGATCACAGTCCTTTCTTCTCTGCACCTCTGGAACTCCATACGCACCTACTTCAAATTGCCCACCTTTTCCCATGATTGATTACTGTAGTTCTTTATAAGAAAAAATTCTAATCTATGTATGTTACATATTGTATCCAGTATATACCACCCTACGGATGGTATGTGCCTTTGTTAGGCGTATGTCTGGTAGACCTGAGCATATGCTGGCTGTGCTACATGGGTTTCCCCAATCTCCTGCACAGATGGTTTTATTGTAAGTAGTAATAGTTCGTTACGCTTTTTAGTTGGCAATACAGATGGTGAATTAAATAGATAACCGGCCTCTTAGAATAGAATAACTACTTAAAACTGTTTATGTTCAGCATTGTTCAATACAAATGAAATATTCAGGCTCTTTATTATAACATTGTTTGTTATATCGTGGAGTTACTTATAAGGTTCGTCAGCCAATAATGAGATTATAACTTCTAACTATATTAAAAACCATGATATGGGTGCATTGTTGTTGCATTGAAAATGAATTTAATCATAAAATGAATGGATTGTTTTCATGTTTGCACTCGTCAATGAAATGGCAACATGGGAAGACTTTGGAGAAATGATGGAAGACACAACCAAATGATGAAACGACGAAATCAAGCACTAGAGGACACTAGCGCCTAGATAGGACACTAGCTAAGGAAGACACTAGCACCTAGGTGCTGGAATCCCATTTTGGTGCTAAAGTCCACTCCTAGTGATGGAGTGCAATCCTAGCATTGGAGTCATGATCAAGTGGTGTAGTCCTGGGCAAGTGTCGATGTCCTAAGTAGTGAGCAATTTAAGCAAAGATAAACATTCAACATAAAAATTTACATTTACATTTGTTTATCAACACAATTAAATTGAGCATAAACATTCCCAACCCCAAAGTAAATTTTCCAAAAAGAATAACTTAATTATATTTTCCCTTTTTTCATGAAAATAATACACTCGATCAAAAAAATCTCACTTCATTGAGTATTCTTTATGATCGAAAAAAGAATTTAAACTATCATTTAATTCTTAAAAGTTTCATTTATGAGAAATCTATAATTTTAAACTATTAAGTTGAATCAAATATTTACTAGTATTTCATGACAATTATGCATTTTTAAATCACTCCTAATTTGGATTTGGGTGGATATTGGTCAAACACAACATAAATCGTACATAGAGTAGGCACAATTGGGTTTGGAAAAAAGGGACAACTTAGTGTGACATATCCAATATAATCACCATTGGGGAGTAACTTAGACCTGTGTAGCTAGGTGGAGAAATAACCCTATACCTATAACCACTCAACACACATGCCAAGTGCACTTGCTTAATACATATATAATCACATCACATCAAAATCACCCAAAACAATTCAACATCATATACAATATAGAAATCAATGAATCTAAATGGCCTAGAATCATGATAGAATTTTGCCAAATATGAATAAAATTACATGCATTTATGAAATAAAGAATTCAAATTAAACCATGCATATAAATATACAAAACATGAACAATCGACATATCGAGTAACCACATCTCAAAACATGTGGGTGGTTCAAACACAACACTTACAAGAACAAACTCCAACACCCAAATTCACATTGAAAATAGTGAAGCTAAATAACCGATCATACTTCTCAAAGATGTAAAGGGGAAGGTAATTACAAGCTACATTATATAATCTTGATCATTCACAACACAATAATAGGTTGAGGCGATAATTTATGCTAACTTCATATAAAAATACATTCCCCACAAATCCTTGGAAGGAATCCCACCAAGTGAGGCTTGGGGTGGTCATAAACCATTTGCTAAGCACTTAAGAGTTTTTGGATATGAAGCTTGAGCCCATACACCTTTAGAGAAATGCAAGGAAATAGACCCACAAATCAAACCTTGCATATTTTTGGGTTATCCTAACATAGGGTATCATCTTTTGGATCTTCATACTCGTGATTTGATCATTAAATGAGAAGTGTCAAGTTTGAGGAAACACCTTCCCATGCTATTGACATCTACCATTCATTCCACACACAAGGCTTTCATGAAGATAGTGATTTTTTTATAGATAGAGGAACCTCGTCCTCCCACTCCACCTTCTAGTCTAGATTCTATAGCATATAGGCATGCTTCCACCTTAGTCACTCATCCACTTTGGGCATGCCAAACCTTGAAACCAATAGGCATGCTACTTGGGAATCCATTAAACACTAGAAGGACTTGGTCACATTATCAAGATTTAACTCATACATACATAAATCAAGCCTTTGATCCATAAATATTTGAGGAAGAAAATGGTATCATTAAATGGGACAACTATGGAGGAATACACTTTCAAAATAAATTCCATCCACCTCACTCTAGTCATTGCCCTACTCGCCTTTGTCCCATTTATTAAATGGATACACAGTGCATTTCTTCATGGTGACCTACAAGAATAAATGTATATGACACAACCATGGGAGTTCTTTCATGATTATTCCTTGGTATGTAGACTTTGAAAGTATCTCTATGGTCTTAAATAAGCCCCTAGGGTTGAGCATGCCAAGATGGATTTGTTCCTTCTTTCCTTTGGTTTCACTCAATATCACTTTGACTCTATTGTCTAAATTCTATGAGTTAGATGAAAAATTTCTCCTATTGGTGTTGTATATCAATGAATTGATCCTCACCAAAATTTCTTAATATATGCTTGGATCCATATGGCCTGAAATCTACATAATATTTTTTTATGATAGACTTGAGATTGTTGCATTACTTCCTTGAGATCAAGATCACTCAAATTTATTTTGGGATAAGTATTGTTAACCCAAATATATTATTGATCTACTCTCATGGTTCTAGATGACTACTTGTAAGCTCACACCAACACCCTTTTTATCAAGAATCAAATTGGAGGCTCATTGTTTGAATCCTCTTGTTGATGCTACCTTGTATCAATAGCTTTTTGGGAGTCTCATATACCTCACTCGCAATTATCTTGATATTTCTTATGTTGGCATTGTTTCTTGGTTTATGCAAGAACCTCAAGGGATTCACTAGAAAGCTACCAAACATATACTACACTTTGTACAAGGGACATAAGTTCATTTGAGATACACTATACAGTAGGTTGAGATACAAACTTAGTAGGATTTTGAATAGGCTATTTTTATGAGGAGTGCAAGTTTACATTTGGTTATAAATTTCACCTTGGATCTAATCCTATATGTTGATTGAGAAAAAAGTAACATGCTATTTCTCTCCCATCTATAGAGAAAAAATATAGGGGTCTATGAATGCTATTATAGAGGCCATTTGGATTCATCATGTCTTGATAGAGTTTTACATCACCTATCAGCTATCATCCATCATTTGTTGTCACAACCAAAGTGCTATTTCTATCTCGAGATTTTTTTTTCACCATCAATAAATGGAAAATATATTGAGATTCATATAAATTATTGATATCTTATATAGGAGCATATCATTAATCTTAAATACTATCCTAGAGTAGATTGTAGATATTTTTACTAGACCCTTTTTAGATAGCATATGCATTCATCTTCAAGTTCTTCTAGGGTGTGAGACACCATGACTTTTGGGGGGACTATCTAGTCCTTCCACATCCCTCCTTGGGATAGAGTTTTTCCCTATGGGTTTTGACTTTCTCTTCTTTTTTTGGGGCATACTTCTATTTTTTGTACCTTGGGATTCTATTAGATTGTATATGAGTACCAAAAATGGTATGTCTTGTTGGGACTCATTTTTCTTTCCTAAGTTGCACTTAAGGGGGGTTGTTGGTATAGTTATTATTTAGTGCACCTTATATTTTTTTGTTAACCATTTGGTGCACCTTACTTTAAGTTTACTTAGGTAATTAATATTTATTTACTTATATAAATTAGGAAATAATTGAGCACATGTGTCATCTTCTTGATTGATGGGAGCACATGCCACCTCTAGCTCATTTAACTCCTTAATTGATAGTAGTTATGTGCCACCTCTCCCTCATTAAGTTTCCTTCTTGACACCACTACTCCTACATGTAGAGTTGATTCTCTAGATCACTAAGGATTTTTGGACATTTGTCATCTTGGCTTATGCATCCTAAAGCCTCTACATATATACTCATTTCCTCTGTTTTATCATCTAGAAATACATATATTAGAACTATTTCATTTTTTATTTTGAATGTAGTTGGATTTATGCTTTCATAATTTTTTAATTCTTTTAGGAAGATTTCATTTTTTCAATAACTATTCATTATTAAATCTAAAAATCAACAAGAGGTGGCCTTGTCTACTCTTGACAACAAACTTGATGACATTATCTACTTGGGGTGACTTTGTCTACCTTAGACAAAGGTTTATAACTTTTGAGGCGGTTAAAACAATAAATGTAAAGCATGGGTTTCTTTGTCACTTTTTTTGAAACTCCATGTACTTATCTAAAAAGACTTTTAGTCTAAGTTATCTAAATGAAAACCTTGCAAAAACAAATTTTAAAGGGGTGTTTTATTCATTTAGTCCCCTTTTTGGATTTGAAGCATGGAAGCACATTGAAAAATTAACAAAAAACTAGTCATAATATTTATGCATGAAATAAAATAAGTTTGAATCACAACATAGCCATTTAAAATTGTAACATCATGGTAAATAGTTTTTGGAAACATAACAAGACATGTGAAGTGGGAGAAAGGTTTCAGAAAAAAGTTTATGTTCAATCAAAAAGGGTTTTAGTCTATTAAATAGGATTGGTATAAGAGTGGGAAACCTTAATTTTGAATCTCTAATAGATATTTGGTATGGGAATGGCTTGCACTCACAAAGGGATAGAAAATGTACCTATATGATGAAATGAGTCCATCATGGATAAAAGTAAATGGTATAGGAGTGTTTGAAGGTCTATAATTCTAAATCTAACAATTGTGTTAACTGATGAAGGGTTTGGGACAAATCAAGTGGAAATTCCTTAACACTATGACAATTGCATCAATAAAGGCAATGGGGGATGAAAAATGAATCAAAATAGCGATAAAAAATGGATAGTAAAAGATTGTAAGGGTGTAGGAATAGGTAGTAAGAGCTGTCTTGAATAGTAATTCCTCACCTAGTTGTAATGATCCCATTGCAACAATTTCTAATGGTAAAATTAAAATCATTTGGATATGAATCTAGCTTCAAGAATTTTAAATTAGTGTTGGGTTGTCATACATGAAAAAATATAGAGGAAATCGTAGGGCCAATTCAAAATCTCTTTTTCTATGTTAAAATGAGGCAAAGGTGACCAATTTTAAAGATCTTGCTTTGAGATTAGAAAGACATAACTTAATAGGTGGGAAAGCCTAGAAAATAATTATCTTATATTTTAAGCTTATGGTGGGAGAAGAAAATTACTTGGTTGTCCTATTAGGTGGCAAACTATGGGTAATATCCATGAATAAAAATTTAGCTCAATTTCCTAGGGGATCTCAAGCTCAAAGGGGGGCATCTAGTTCTATGCGTGCTTATTAATTTTGTGCTTGTTAAAACATGTTTTAGGATGGGGAATGGTGGTGTTTACAAATAGGATGGGACTAGGTACAACATTTTAATATTTGAAAAATGTGTAAAGGAGCCTAAATCAATGAGAAATTAAATGTGGGATTATGACATGGGATATGGATAAAAGTCAAATGAATGAAACACTTAGGATGTCTAAACAAGGTTATGGAATCACTATTAGAAAGGGGAAACCGATGGCTAGAGTGTGCATAGGCTAAGAAAAAGGGGTTAAATAAACACATGGGTTGAGAGTTAAAATTGACACAAAGGTGTAATAAGGAAGTTGTAGAGTATGCAAATTCTAGTATTGCAAGGTCCTTTCTATGAAAATTAAATGTGACACTTAGATTAGCTTAATTCATTCCATGTAGTTTTCAATCAAAATATGAATTTTTTGTGTGTTTAATGCCTTTCTTGTAGGTGGTGGGATTCAAGAACTAGCGGTATATGCATAGAATCATATGACTTTTGGGTAAAACATGACTTTATTAACAATTTTCAATAAAGTTTAGGTAGTTGGAAGAAAACATGTCATAATGTATTTGAAAATGAAGAATCGTATTGCTAACAAGTTAGACTATCCATAGTAACATTTTACAACCCTAATACGATACTAATTTATCTGTGGATACCTCTAAAACTAGATTACACCAACATCAAGCCCTCTCCCTTAATTGTAATATGTCTCAATTAAGAATAAGAACTTGCTAACCAAAATAATTTGATAAGAGCAAGAATTCAAAAGGCTCCTATAAGTGGTTGTAGTGTGTCCCAATTATATCAATAACTTGTTGACCAAAGTAATTTGTTGATAATACTCATGAGATTATTATGACAACTCCTTAAAGAACTTCTATAAGTAGGGTCCTAGTGACATAATGCATACACAAGGCTCTCATACTACATTTAACCTTCAATTAGTCTCCTCCCATCAATTCTAACTCAATCCAAATTACACTAAAAAATTGCCTACTTTTAGACATTTTCATAATTAAAAAATAGATTTGAAATTATTTGTACTTAAATATTATAATCCTTGATTACATCTACTTAGAAATTTCACCCATCACAAAAGATCCATAATCATCTCAATTTTATTGGATCTCCATATTTGTTGGGATACATTCAATCTTGGAAAATTTGATGATGCTTATCAATATACAACTGTCCCCCACCACCAATGCACTACACTAACCAAGTCAAAGATGTTAATATAAAAATATCAGATTATATTATCAATTCCCTTTCATTTTCTATTAGTCAATAAACTTTACCCACAATGAGACAACACAATAAGACAATTGATTTATTAAATCTGGGAAAATTTTCCTGAGTTGTTATTACAGCTAGAAAAGCCGTAGCAGACACGTAAAGTTAAAGAAGTAACTGTATTGCCCACTTCTTACATCAGTTGAATAGACAATCAGATATCATATAATTGAAATCCTCGACACGAGAAGAACAAAAGAAACTATGACGGATAATGAGTGCCATGATAAACCAATGACAATGGAAAATGGATGTCATGATAAACATGGCAAGTTCCACTTTGTTCTGATACATGGTGCAGGCCATGGAGCTTGGTGTTGGTACAAAATTGTTCATCTTCTACAAAACTCAGGGCATAAGGTGACTGTCTTGGATCTTACAGGGGCAGGCATCAACCCTGTCAATCCTGATGCTGTCACATCTTTTGAAGATTATGATGCACCTCTTATGAACTTTCTATCTCAGATATCCAACTCTGATAAGGTTTGTTACTGAACAACTATTTGTGATCATGTTTGCTACAGGTGGTGAAATCAGCTCTATTGATGATATGGGTGTTGCTTTAATTTTATGTATTTGGTCAGGTTGTGCTAGTTGGTCACAGTGCCGGAGGGCTAAGCTTGAGCCATGCAATCCATGTGTTTGGTTATAAGATTGCAGTTGCAGTTTATATTGCTGCCATACTGCTGCCAAGGGGGTTTTGTTCAGAGCAAGATTTTCAGCTGGTTTGTTGTACATTGAAACATTCCTATATCTGAATTGTAGCTTATATGCATTTTCATAGACCAAAATCTTAGAGATAGATGGTTGGATGGAAGTATCTATATTTATCTATTTTGTTTGAAGAAAGATAGAGACTCTCTTGGTAATCAGGAGATTCAATTCAATATTAACACCATATAGATGAGAACAGCAGATTTCTTGAGATTTTGGTTAAACAGTACATGACCGATTGTGCGCACCTCAATATATCCTATAAGATTTTGGCATAGTTTCATGTAAACTATGTTTCTTGGCGTAGTTGCTTTGATCATTTCAGTTGGGTAAATTGTGCTTCATAGAAATTGAGAACAAGCTTCTTTTTGAGTTGGAATTTCCTCTCATTATTCTTGGTAGCCTGAGAAAATGAATATCATCACATTGCTATTAAATCAACTAATTGTTCTGGGTATACTCCAGAAATTGTGGTGAATTTGGGAAAACTTAAAATTCTGAATAGTAAAACCTACATGGTGTAAGAATATAGGCTAATAAGCATGAAAGATCTCTCAATCTATTATGATATTCTGTACATACTAAGAAAGGCAGCAGTTGATTTGAAGCTTTCGACATTAATATTGAGAACAAAATTGGTTTTGTTATTTTACAAACCATATTGAGATATGTGAACTCGCCCATCTCCTTTTCATTTATAGAAAGTGAAGCTAAGGCTTAATTTCCGACTACAGCTCTATTTAATCAAAATGATGAGTATTAACCCGTTAAAACTTTTTCTACAGGGAGTTTCACACTTGCAGAAAGTGTGTGAATTCAACCACGGTCTTGGTCCAGAGCATCCCCCAACAACTTCAAAAATCAGCACTGAATTCCAGAGAGAAACCCTCTATCAACTCAGCCCTCCTGAGGTATAAATCAAATTTACATGTCCACAACCTCCTTGTTTGTTTGTCTAAAAAACACAGTAGCCCATCTCTTTACCCATTGTCTTGTGCATGACTTTTAAGTGAAATTACTGATGGGTGTTCAATAACATATTCAAATTTTCAGGATGCAGCTCTGGCTTCACTCCTCATAAGACCAGCACCATCATTGGCATTGAAGACTGCCAAATTTTATGAAGAGTCGGAAGAATTCATGAAGGTTCCAAGAGTCTATATAAAAACATTGCAGGACAGAGTAATTTTACTAGAAAAACAGGAGGCCATGATCAAACTGTGGCCTCCTGATATTGTCCTAAGCATGGATACTGATCACAGTCCTTTCTTCTCTTCACCTCTGGAGCTCCATACACACCTACTTCAAATTGCCCACCTTTTCCCATGATTGATTACTGTAGTTCTATATAAGCAAAAATTCTAATCAATGTTTATTACATGTTGTATGCAGTATATACCGCCCTATTAATTGTATGTGCCTTTGCTAGGTGTATGTCTGGTAGACCTGAGCATATGCTGGCTGTGCTACATGGGTTTCCTCAATCTCCTGGATAGTTGGTTACACTTTTTAGTTGGCAATACAAAAGAAATATTCAGGCTCCTTATTATAGCATTGTTTGTTATGTTGTTGAGTTACTTATAAGGTTCATCAGCCAATATTGAGAATATAACTTCAACTATATCAAAGTCCTCCATTTTCTTATCATTTTTTAATGATGTGGGTGCATTGTTGTTGCATTGAAAAGGAAGTTTACCGTAAAATGAATGGACTATTTTCTGATATTGATAAGACCACAATATCTCTTTTTGAGGGAAGGTGTGCTCATAATTGATATTATGTTACCAACAATAAAATAATGCACGTGAAGAGGTATGTTTGTGCTGTCATGGCAGGGTTGGCTTTATGTGATTTTTCATGATTCCCTCCCTTTGTGCTTGACGACTTATGGTGCTTTTGGCTTTACTTTATTTCCATTATCTTGTGCTGATATTCGTATGGCAAGTACTCAGTAAACTCCACAGACTAAAGGGATTGAAAAAGAATCTTTGAAATGGTTAAGGCGAAATTAGGCAGTTGTGGTTTAAAATGATAAATGTTTGATATTATTTTTTAAAGTTGGTTAGGTATGTAGATGAAAACAAGAAGTTGTAACTGCTGTTGGTGGTTTTTAGACATTCAGTCTCTGTGTGTTGGTTTCTGTTGTTGTTTTTTCTTTTTAGCTAGTTTGTAGTGTCTCTGTAGTTTTTTTTTTATTTTTTTGTCTGAATCTAAAAAAAATAAAATTATTTTTATAATTAATTTTAAGATGTATATTTTTAGGTGTATTTTATTCGAATGGTGTAAAAGAAAATTGTATGTTTCTAATGTTAATCTTTGTTATTAAATACATTTATATAATTAAGCATAAACTAATCTTGATTGAATCAATTTAAGTTGTGGGAATGATAATTGAACAATTAAATGTTATGTCAGGAAATTAAATGTGAAGGAATGAACATAGTTCTAGAGTTTCCATAAGAGAATATGTATAATGTAGTACCATATTGTAATGCCTCAAGAATAAAAAGATTCCTCTTTGTCTATATCTCAAAATTTAAATATGGAAATGTACATTATGGATCAAATTTACATATCTGGGTTAATTCTATAGACACAATTGATCATGTGGTATCTAGATCTAATATGGAACACTATGCACTTTCATATTCTAATTCACTAAATTATTTTTCTTTACGGTTGAAGCAATGATTGAGGACAACACTTGTAGGATTGAATTAGGACAGTGGAATTGTAAATCTAGTGTGAGGAATGAATGTCCATACATGGAGGATGTAATAAATATAAATTTTATGTAAAAGCATGTAGGAATGGATGGGATCAAGTCAAGTGTGTGAGAATGTGTACAAATGGGGATAGACAAAAGATTAGGGAATGAGTCCAACTTCACACAAGATTGCACCATTTGTTGATATGTAATTGTATTAATCCATTTCTCTCAAAATGAACCCAAAAATTAAATGAGAATTGGCATGGGTATGCACCCCACTTTGAGGTGCATGTGAATTTTAACATGAGTATGTATCTTAAAGAATCAATGAGCACTCACAAGCATGCATGTAACATAAATATTTAGACACGAAAAGGATATCAAGTCCATATAAAGTGATGGAACCCTCTAATGATAGCATGTGATTATCCTTCCACATTTGTGATCCATGGGAACCTACAAAATAGAGAAAATATATGCAATGAGTAGCCATTATCATATAAGTAACAATAATCATAAAAAATAACTAAAATTTACTATTGTTAATCATGGGAGGAAGAGGGGGAGAGTGGGAGTAGAAAAATATCACTTGTATAGAAAGTGGTATAATGCTTCACTCTATGTAGCAACCATAGGATGACATGCCATATTGGGTGCTACTATGTCATTCAGTGATGATTCATTTGGACACAATGATGAATCTCTATGTAACAATTTGTAACTATATCTAAAATTTCAATATAGGAGTGTTAGTAATAGAATGTGCCCAATTTACTTGGTTGCATCCATTAGATGAAATAAATTAGAGTGAGAAAAATAGCACATGCATGTAAATCAAGCTAAGAATTTGAGCATGAAAATTATACAAAGTAATAATTATAATAAATGCATTATTTAATAAGAAAGTAAAATAAGCATGGTAAGCACATGTGTTGGGTATGATATCTAAGGTATGTAGCATTGTCCCTAGTATAGATAAATGAAGAATGGTGATTTGACCCTCAATGACCATAAACACCCACATAAGTACATACACCATTAGGCTAAGCATATACACTTGATGTAACGTCTAAGAGCATGCAAACATATTGGTTTAGTAAGGTGAGTAGACCCTAGTGGTAACATAGGTCAAAATAATGTGGGAAGGTTATGGAGGGGGTTGATGAGGTTGTGTCACCTTGATGTAATAAATTTACATTATTTTCCTAGAAAAAGGAGTTTCTATGTTTGGAGCATATGGAATGGGATCATAGACCAAGACAAAATGAAGTCTCCAATGTGCATATTTAAAAATTTCATGTTGCACTAACTATTCATTGGGATATGAAAGTTAAAATATCCATGAATTTAAAATATTAGAGTTAAAATATCCATAAATTTATTGAAGAAACCCATTAAATTCATGGATATTTTAACTTTGATATCCTTGTTGAAACCCATTTAAATTCAAAAGGTCAAAATCAAACTATTAAGTTCTCTATTTATATTCTAGATCAAAACTAAAAATATCTAAAATTAAATATATATGTATTAGGATGAGTAAACCTTACTACAATACAATTTTTTAATTTATTTTTAACATAAACATACATATTATTACTCAGTCTATCAAACAACAAATATACATTAAAATAGAATAAAGATGAACCTCATTTATTATCATCAACTACTAAATCTAATTCCATTTTTTTAGGAAACACATAAATTATAATGATAGTCACCCCATTATGAAGATAAAGAGAAAGATCAACAATCTCCTTATCATTCTTATCAATAATATTAGGATTTTGATCACTATCCATAATATTAGTAGGTGAATTGTTAACATAAATGTACATCTATTCATATAGTAAAAGGGTCTTCATCATTTTCCCAAGAGTTTTTGTCTTGTGGAGATCCACCAAATTCCTTTCCATTTCTAGACACCATTAAAAATGTATGATGTCAAATTTATGAAGGATACTAACCCCTAAGTTTCTAGTAGCATATTAATTTTTATTTAGGGTATCGATGATAATTGTAACCTACACAATACTAAGACATGTACAATGAATTCATTGTGTGAGCTAATAAGATACCACATTTTATCTTTAAATATATTTTTGTTTCTATCTATTCATAGAACACAAAATCTCAATTGATGAAATGAGCAAGATCTTACTCAACTCTTTATTAAAAATACTAACATAATAAAAAAAAATCCTTCCATGTAAAGCTTTCTTATTGTCCAACCTAGACTTATTATGAAAAAAAATATTCCAAACATTCTTAGTATATACAACCCATAATAGTTAAGAGTGATTTTTTTGATAAAATTCAAGGTCTAAGTAATAAAGTAGAGAAGAGTGACAATTGAAGTGTAATCCTCCTCTTGATTTTGATAAAAATCTAAATTTTGATGGAGCATTTAGAGATGATATGGGATTGGTAGGAGGAGACTTTGTTCTAAGAGATTCTAAAGGTATTCTAATTTATGTGGGTTCCTTGTTCTTTGGTTTCCAAATTAATAATGAAGTGGAATAACCTAAATTAATAATGAAGTGGAATAACCTTAATGCTGATTTATCTAGTTTGGAATCAATAGTCTTGGAATATAAAAAATTGAGGAGAAAGTGACTCTATGGTAGTACTTAATTCCATTCAAAAAGGGAAGAACCCTAATTGGAAACTTAATCCATGTTTTAGGGATAAAAGAGATTTTTTTTCTTTTCAGTATTATAAGATAAATATGAATTTATAGCAAATTACTTGGATAATGTGGGAATAGAGCAAGAATTGATAACAAATATTTATAATAACCTGCCTATCCTTGAAATGAGTTATACTATTATCTCTATTTTAATCCTCCTTGAATTATGTCACTATGGTCAAGAGGAGGTCATGGGAGAATCTTTATGTTTCAAGGAATTAGAATTGGTGTCACTCTTGGGAGAATCATTTTCTAGATGGTTTTATTTTGCTAGTAGAGGTCTATAATCATATTAGCTGATTTATGAGGCTATATGTGGTTGAAGAAATTCTAGTAGATAATTATTTCTTGCATTGTGTCCATATCAAATTAGTGGCTAACTTGACTATTTCAATTTTAAGGGGTGATACATATGATTATGGGGATTAAGGGTATTTAGAATTTGTAGAAAATATTGTGTGTACTTCTTAAGGAGTTATGCTTATGGAATGTGCATTGTTTATTGAGTAGTATTTAGCGTTTACACATCTATCCTATGTGTTTGTAGGTGGTAGGATATATCTCTTGAGAGCTAGAATGAAAAGAAACCATTATTTTAGTAAGGGAAAGGAGTATAAGCTCTAAGAGAATGTCATATATAGAATGTTGAAGCTCATATTTTCTTTGATGAATCAAAGATGATATTAGTGTTCATTAGAGGTATGTTGATGGAGATAGGTTTGTATCTAGGTAATGGGCCCCAGGTGGAAATTAGAGGAGACTTTGTCTCCAATATTTCCATAGAAATTCCTAGTGTGGAACATTTGTTATGCATATTAAATATTTTATTCTTAACTAATTTGAGGATATAGTAATGGATAAGAATGATGAAGAGGTATGCTTAACTGAGAAGATCTGGTAGAAAAATGATTAGCAAGAGAAACATAAATAAATTTATGTTTAAGGATGGAATACTAGGTGGAGATTTTTTTAACAATATTTATTAAAAATAAATGCAAAAAATTGTAAAATAGCATGCCAATTCAAGGGGGTGAACTCCAATAATAAGAAAATAATATGAATTCAATATTTTAAGATATAATGGTTTGGGAGAAACATATTGTCATGCCTTAAATTTACACATAGGGAAAAAACACAACTAACAATTTTTTTTAAATAAATACATATCTCACATGAACATGGTAATATACTAATGATAAGGTTAACATTAAAGAAAAGAAAAACACTATTAACATTGAATTTAATAACTCTTATATTAGTATTATAATTAACTTTATCATTACCATTCCTTTACATATTTATATTTACTAACATCATTAATGTTAACACTATTATTTTTGTGATAAATAATGCTTATAGAAACATCAACTTTAATATTCAATATCAATATTTTGTTTCTAAATACCACCCTCATTTACCAAATTGAATATTAATGCCACTCTTAATATTTATATTTGATATTGTCTTTACTTTTACACTAAAGATATTATTACCAATTTTATTTACTTTTAAGGTTTAATTATAACTTAAATTATAGTTGGTAAAATTATTAGTAATAGTGGTAAATATATATTACCTCATGAATAATGATGTTAACGTTTTTTCATGTCCTCCCTATTTATAGGCTTAACTATGTAGAGACATATACCTTCATAATAATTATGAGTATTTAAGGTACTAAATAAAACTTTACTACTAAGGTTAAGCATACCAAAAGTGCTTATCCTTATTATAATTAAGAATATATAATATATATTTATGAATATATGATATTAGGGTCATAAATTTCCCATATCCTTCAGAAAAATGTTTCCCTCAACACTTAGCAACTTTGGAATATGTTTTATGAATTGTTCATCATTCCATGGTGTACCTTCAATTAGAAAATTCTTCCACTTGAGTAAAAATTTGAAGATGGCTATTTTTCACAAATATTTCACTTGTTTCTCAATGGTTTCCTTTTGTTCTAAAATAATCTTGTATTCTTCATCTAGCTTAGGCAATTCTAATTGGATTATAATATTGCATTTATGAGGCTCGTTATGAGTGATCATCTTGTCTCCTTGTAATGTGGGCACATATTCCATGGCTCATCCTTCTTGTTAAGAATAATCATTGGGAATAAATAGATACTTCTATCAGGATGAATAATGTTTCTCGGTATTGATTCAATGATATTATCATGGTACTTGATTAGGGTTAAAACCTTGGATTCTTGACAATCCTCTTGATGGGATTGAATGATCTCTTAAATTATTGATTGATTTTGAGTTTTTATATCTTGTGTTTCTACAAAAATTTACTTGTGTCCTTATTATATAAGAACATTTCTTAAAAAATATCTCCATCCCATGGGAGCCGATAATTTCTCTTGGTGGTGATTGTATTCCCAAAATCTAAAACTTTTTCCCATGTGCCAAATTCCATGGTTAATTATTAAAAATTGAAGGACACTGTTCCCAATAATTTAATCCATTGTACTTATAAAACTACATCTCCTCCAATTGGAATATATATATTTTTCTAAATCTAGATGATAATCTCCCATTGAAGGTTTTATGTGATGGAATTTACCACCACAAGATAGTTGTTTTCCATCAGCTATCATGACTTAGAAGTTAGAGATTGGATATACATAACAATTGAGCTCATTATCCAATCTTCTATAAATAAAATTATGTGTACTACCTATATTAAATAACATTGTCACCTTTCTCTTTTTATATAGCCAAACACTTTAAGTTTTTGTGGTGTGCTTGTTCCATTCAATGCATTTAAGAAAATATTAGAACTTTCTTCTTGCTCTAAATTTTCATGTGTTTGTTCCATATTTGGCTCTTCTATAGTGATGCATTATTTTTTATTAACATCATTCTTAATAATAATTAGTCACTTCTTATTAAATTTCCACACTATGATCCCTGAACTATTTTCTATCACAATGCCAACATTAAACCTTTTTTCTTTTCTCTATCTCTTGTTGAGGAAATATCTTAGCTATTTCTCTTGGGTTAGATATGTTAGCTAGCCTCATTTTTGTTAATAGGATTAGCGATATTTCTATTTTTCCATTCTATGGTTTTGTCTGGTATGGATATTTTAGTGGTGAGGCTTTGTTGCTCAATATGTATTGCATATTATATATATTTTCTAACTATACAAGGCTCCAATAGTCAAACACCATGTTTGGTTTGATCATTAAGTCCATTGATATAGATTTGTAGCCTTTGATAAGGTGTGACATCTTCGGTTTGCATTACTAATATCATATGCTCAACATTATATTCCCTACATAACCTAGTTGTTTTAAATTTGTTGGTTGGCTAAAATAGCTTCCCTTCCATGGTTTCTCATAGTAGACTACTAATTCATTAGTAAGTAATTTCAATTTTTTTACTCATCATCCATTGGTACCATTAATAAGGTTTAGATTCTAAATGTGGTGAATCTATGTCAACCATTGCATTATCAAATATATTATGGATTTTAAAATATTTTTTCATGAGATTTATCCATGAAGTTACATTTGTACCATCAAACTTATGGGTATATATTTTGGGTGGGTTTAATTTTGGACCTTGAAAAGATTGGCTTGTCCCTTGATTTTCTGTTAGGGTTTTACCCAAATTGGTGGTTTTGTGGGCCCCCCTCAATTATTATAATATTTAATTTATAAACCTATCTAAATATTCATTTAAAAAGATGTTGTAAATGGGTCAAAAAAATTATCCTCAATGAAATATACCACCTTTTCACAATTAGGTGGAATTATTCACTCAATTGTAGGTGTTGGACAATAAAGAGGGTCATTGAATTCCATATTCATAGAAAGTCCTTTGGTCCTTAAGATGGCATGGATTCAAGAGCTTTTTTACTTTGAACTCTAGATTTTTTTAATTAGTAATGGGTATAATACATAGAGTGAGTTGTAACAATAAATTTTTACAACATTAGGCTATGACATTATTTGATGTTATTATTTTGAACAAACTTTGATCACTAAATTAAGGAATGTATTTTTTGTCTAATAATAAATATAAATGAACCAACCCAACCTAATTTTTTACAAGCTTTCCAAAAATTTAAATAGTTTTTTTTTTTTTTGAACTTTGCGGCATGTAGAGAACAGTAGTGGAAAATCACATAATTCAAATAACTCTCAGAAAATATATCAAAAAACTTTGATTTTTAATAATAATCTATGGTATGAGCCTCAAAACATAGAAAAAATCAAGTCTAAATTCATAATGGTTTGAAATTTATGGTGTAAATAATAATATTGGCTTAAATCATAGCTTTGATACCACTTGTTACATGATATTTCATAAAAAAATATGAAAAATTGTAAAATAATAGAACAATTCAAGGGGGAAACCTATGATATGATTGTTTTAGAGAAACATCCCCTCCTTATTTATAGGCTTAACTATAAGCAGAGACATACCCCTTCATCCTAATTAAGATTATTTAAGGCACTAAATAAAATTAATGTTAACGTTAAGTATGCCATAATTTCTTATACTTATTATAGTTAAGAATATATAATAATGATTATGAATATATGATATAAGGGTCATAATAGATTCAAGATGTATAAAAAGAGCTTAGTGTTCTTCATTTGTAGTGACACACGGGGAAGATTTTGGTAGGTCTGCATGCATATCATAAAATGGAAGAGTGGTGGTAGGTAGAAACTATACCACTCTAGTCTTATATGGTGGCTTAGTCAATAGGGAGCTCCATCAAAATAGTCTTTGTACTACATATACTTTATTTCTCTAGCTATTATTCACCAAGGATAGAAGGATTTAGCTAGTACTTTTAGAATAACCATATGGATAGAGGACGTTATTGGCATAGTGGAAGAAGTTCAACTAGGAAGGGAAAGGTTGGGTCTTTTGTAATGAAGGATCATGACTAGGAGTTTCTTTTTGTATTTCTATAATAGGAAACTTATATGAGTATTGTTTATGTTTTAGTTGTAATACCCCTCATGTTGTTGTTTGGACTTGTTATCTTTCTATGCTTTTTGCTTGATACTTTGAGACTTTGATAGTTACTGTTTATTGTTTGGATTGGTGGATTGGATAGTTTAGACCGCTTGATGATTATGCTACTTCATTTGATGACATGGATATTATGATGACATTATGGTTACATTTGGTTTGGAGATGTTTAATTTGGTTTCAGTAGTATTTTGTGATGCAGTGGATTATTAATCATTTTATGATGATATGTTGTGATCAGTTTAGTTTATCGATGTTACTTTATATGTAAATGTTGTAATTGTTAGTATAGTTTTGGTGAGGGGACAGTGTAGCACCACTCGTCTATGAGTGCCCTGCTACGCTGTAATTCCTTCTCACGATATGATGTTTTTGATTATATATATATACATGTTGTACACAACCTTGTTTGTATGCAGGAATTGCAGGAACAGAGTCTCGATTCCACTTGCTTCGGTAGGACAGGGCAAGCATCAATTTAACCCAACGGGCATGATGTTGAAACAAAGATGACAAGGAGGTCACCTCATCCCATGTTTGTCAAACCGTCTTATGTTTAGTGGTGTTGTGCGTCTTTGACCTTTGTCATTTTGCATTTTATTATAGTGGTTTTGTGTGAGTGTACTTTTGATATCTATTTTACGTTGGTGTTTAGTATGATGTAATTTAAATAATTAAATGAGGTTAATAAATGTTGATAATAGTGTTGGAATAATTTGTATTAAAATATAAAAGTCTTATATTAAAAGCCATATAATTTATTAAAAATAAATAAATGGAAATGTGTAAATTAAATTATTTAAAATTGATATTTTGATAATTTAATTAAAAGAGCATGTTGAGGATAATTATGAAATAAATTAATTAAATAAATTAAATTGTGTGAATTGCAAATAAAACTGCAAAATCAGAATTAAAACAAAAAGTGTTGTTAAATAGAAAAAAAAAAAGGATGAAAAGGACCAGTGAATGTTGAGTTTTGGCTGAAAAGCTAGGAATGAAATAGAAAACTTCTTTTAATTTTTCTTTATGGAGTTTTCAAAAAAGAAGATATCTTTTTATTTAATAGTAAAATTGTGAGATTTTCATTCACAGGAAATTGAAGAAGCTTCAAAATTTGAGTTCTGGAAAAATTGGATCGTTTGGGGTTTTCTCTTTCATTGTTTTGGAGGAGAGGCTCTTTTGAATTAAATTATTAGATTAGAAAATTGATCAACGAAATCGGGTGGAGAAGTTATAAAGAAGGATAGTGGAGCTCTTCAAAAAGGCTAGTTTGAATCAAGGAAAGCTTCATCATCAACTTCTTGGCAAGCTCAGGATTCTAGGTTCCATAATTGTTCCTTCTCTTTTTGTTAAATTTGTAATGGCAATCATATTGTTCTGGGAAAAGAAAATATTATGGGATTTTGGGTAATCTTTTAGGTAACAAATAACTGAGGAAAAATTTATTG
>VDFB02271348.1:0-95517 GCA_007258455.2 Sequoia sempervirens
CATTATTTTGTCCATATTTAATTTGCTTTGAAATATTTTTGAATTTCATTAAGCTTACATAACAATTTTTTTACCTATCAGATATGATTGTGTGAAGTTGCTCTAGCAAGATGCTTTGTATGCCATTCATTATACTTATTGAAAAAATAAAGTGTTTGCTACAAGCCATATTGATGACAATATATTGATCTCACTTGGAAAGATCTATCTTATTAATTTTAATTTATTTGTTTATTTTATATTTTCCTTTTGTGGTAAGGGAAAGTGAATATACTAACTTGCTAGGGCTTGTTATCATTGCTCTAATAAAATAGTAGAGTTTATAAATTAGGGCAAAAGGTTGATAAATATTATTGATGTTTACAGGTTTAAAGATGTAGATGAGGTTTTTCCAGTGGTAGCATTTTGATCAAAACAAAGCTTGTTGACATGGGCTTCAAATTCAAGTACATTGGTCATTCAAAGTCATCTAGAGAAAGGACTTTTGCCAAACATTTGAATTGGGGAACCAAGAAGCATCCTCTAATAATAAGTATTTTCAATTCTCGGTTAAAAGAGTTTAACTTTATAATAAAACCTTAGATAGGAAAGTAGTTTATCTTTTTAGGAGAGTTTAAAGTTCAAGATTTTAAATAGTAATTTTAATTTATAATAGAACATCATATAGAGAGACAAGAGCTCTGAAGGAGATAGAGTCCTTGTCGGGGAGAAGTAGATTGAGTTTTGATATTTGCAAAAGGGGAGAAAATGCAGCCGTTGAGCATGATTGAATAGTTGTGGTAGTAAAATTATTTATATAATGTCCAATAGTTGTGAGTTGAATATCCATAATTGAAGAAAATGTATTCCTTTGATGTAAGAAGAAACCAATCATGTGATGCCACATCAACGCTCAACTCTCAAATGATGTGAATGGAGAAGTATTGGTCACATATTTTATTTCGACATTTTTTAACACATTGAAATGACTGATGTTGGTGTGGCATGATACTTGTTAATGTGGCCTCGAAATTAAAGTTATTCATAGTGGACCTACCAAGTCAAGGTCTTGTCCCCTAGAGGTTGGAAAACAAAGTTATCAATTAGAAATCATGGTGTGAAATTTATATTGACTAGTGAACTGGCAGAATATGTTAATTTTTTGTATGTTTATTTGTATATATGCATAGTCATATGTGTATCGTATGTATGTGTAATGGCATACATACCTATAAAAATTTATATGTCTACACATATATGTATGTACATATATATACACATCTATACATATCCAAACATACATGGTTACATACATGGATATCTATATTAATACATATATATGTACATACATATACAAACATATATATACATAGATAGATCTTTGCATGATACAAAGGGAAGACATTGGAGGATTTTAAACAAACAGGTTGGAATGGAAAAATAATATGGTAGATAATTTGGCATATTAGTGTCAATAGAAAATATTACATAATGTAATGCAATGTAGTGGTAGGAATGAGATGCTTTCCATGACTAAATGCATATATATTTATGTACTAGTGATATTTAAATGTAAGAAAAATTTATTGAATTGTAATTGTAGAGCATTGATCATTTTCAATTTGTCTTTTTTAATGTAGAATGTTGATGATGAGCACATGCATTTCTTTATATATATATATATATGTGAATGCACACATATATACATACATATACATTTTTAGTGCATTTATAGATAATAGATGTATTTATCTATGTGCACTATATATGTATCTATATTATCCACAGATGTGTATAGATGCATCTATACATGATATATAGATATATACAAAATAGAAAAGGACAATTTCATAATTGTTCTTTTTTTTGGGGTTTTCTAAATTAATAATTTTAGCACAAGGTTTTGAATGTGTGTGTGTGTGTGTGTGTCTATATATATATAGTATGGATGTCTAATTGCATAGACATGTGTATAGGTTTACACACACACACACACACACATATATACATAGACATATATCTATATACACATATGTAAATATATATACACTCAAACATACATATGTACTTAGAAATAGACATGAGAAAATTGTTTATAGTAGACAAATTGAATGAGGGGTAGTTGGACATATCAATGGAAAAATAAAATATTGTTAATATTAGATTGGAAATTTGAATGCAAAAGCAAGGAGCGAGAAAAGACACATAACCTATTATAGTATTAACATGGAAATAAGATGCTCATTATTACTTTGTCGATAACATAAGTGAATGATTAGAATCAAGTGTTGTTAGTATAGATCTCGGCTACACATTTTTTGTCTTGGGGAACTTGATTGATCATTTTTTATTGTCTTTGGAATGTGAATATTGAGTATAATTTTTTTGGGGGCCAGATATATGATTCATCTTGTAAGTTTGAAATGATTATATATATATATATATATATATATAAGGAGCTTAAAAGTCCTTTTAAGATATTCAATAAAAAACCATACATATCAAGTGACTAACTTAGTCATGGTCAGTTGGTAGTGTAAGACAATATAATTAAACCAGAGTCAAGTGAGCTTGATAGGTCCAACATTTGAACCTGTTTGCTTTGATACAAATGTTAAAACCCATCAACCCTATTCACAGCTCATGTACAATAGAAAAAACCCTAACCTAAGTCACTTGTTCAATTCCCATCTCAGGCATAATTTTTTTTAGTAACAATGCATAACTACCTACTTAACCAACCGAGAATTTTCCAGTTAGATTATAAGTGTTAATTTCAATAGCTCAACATTCACCATGGTGGAATCAACTCATTGTTTCCAAATATAGGCTTGCACAAAAAAGTGTTAAGGTCTCAAAGTTAAGGTCTTTCCTAAACCTATGGCCTAAGCCTCAAGGGTTCGGTTGATGGTTCCTACGTATCTCCTTGCGGGATTCAAAGTCATCATAGTTCACCTCACAATGACAAAGGGAGTACAATCTCTCCTCTTATATGAGATCTATTATCTCACCTTTATACCATAACTATTAATTTAGTACATTTAATTATCAAAATAGTCAATTATAATATAATGATAATAATCTTGCCATCAAATGTTGGGTCCATACCAATTATTATTACCAAACATTAGTGTACAATCATTTACAATATTCATAGGAGGTCATTCATACCATAATCTTAAAGATTATACACCATGGTCATCATGAGCATACCCCCATATACACAAGCTATTAGCTCATACACAATATAAGTACAATAGTGACTAAATCATACACATATCACAAGTGCAATAGTGACTGGATCAAACATAGATCTCAAGTGTAACAATGGTTGGATCATACCTAGATCACAATTATAACAATGACTAGATCATACCAGATGACAAGTAAAATAGAATTAGCTTCCTATCATCCACATAGCCAACCCAATTTGCATCTATATAAACACTCAAATTATATTTAGTATCCTTTGGATACCATAAGCCATGATCTAGAGTTCCTTTCAAGTATCTAAATATCCTTTTCACTATCACAACATGTGACTCTTTATGATCTTCTTGAAATCTAGCCACATGAAAAACTACATCCATGATATCCAATCTAGTAGCTGTTAAATATAGCAGTCCATCAATCATTGACCTGTACTTTCTCTGATCAACCTTAGGAGATTCATCATTCTTGCTTAGTTTTCAACTAGTAACCATAGGAGTGCATACCAGTTTAGAGTCTTTCATTCCAAACTTCTTCAATATTTCTTTGATATACTTTCATTGTGAAACAAATATGCCTTTTTTTATTTGATTGATTTGTATCCCAAGGAAGAAATTCATCCCCTCAAACATAGACATCTCAAACTCTTTCTACGTCCCTTCTACAAACTTCTTACACATAACTTCATTTCCTCTTAAAATTATATCAAAATACACAACTACAATCAATATTTGATATTCTTCAATTTTAATGTGGAGATTACTATCTGCAGTACCTTTATTGAATCCTTGTTGTATCAAATAATTATTTAACCTTACATACCAAGATCTAGGAGCTTTTTCCAATCCATATAATACCTTCTTCAATCTACATACCATATTTGGTTTATCTAATGATTGAAGTCCTTCTAGTTTTTCCATGTGTACTTCTTCCAATTCTCCATTCAAGAAAGTAGACTTCACATTCATTTGATAAACTTTTAAATCTTTGTGTGTTGCAAAAGGTTAATTTTTTTTTATAGATTCCATTCTTGCCACTAAAGCAAATGTATCTTCAAAATCCATTCCTTCAACTTGTGAGTAACCCTTAGACACAAGCCTTGCTTTGTTCCTTACCACTTCTCCATTCTCATTCAGTTTGTTTCTAAACACTAACTTAGATCCAATTATGTTCTTGTTTGCAGGTCTTGGGAAAAGTTCCCAAGTCTTATTTTTCTCAATCTTTAGTAGTTCTTCTTCCATAGATTTCATCCAATGTTCATCTTTGCATGCCCCAATCACTACTTTAGGTTCAACTTTAGAAAGTAAAAAAAAAATTACCCCTTGTTCAGTAGCTTTCCTTCTTGTTAATACACCTTTTCTTTTGTCTCCAATTATTTCTTTGCACATACTTAGGGGTTCTAGGGGTCTTTTTTGGAGCTTCTTCCTCTTCAATTTGCACTTACTTTTCCTTAAACTTTTCATTTTCTCTACAATTAGGATCATTTGATTCATATCCATCTATACCACTAGGTTATGAAAATATTCATCAACCCTGACACTTGACTTTCAACAATCTTTCCGAGTCTCTTGTTGTAGCACCGGTAGGCTTTGCTTTTAGTAGAGTATCCAAGGAAGATTCCTTCATCAGGAATTGCATAGAAATTTCCCAAGTTTTCTTCATCTCTTTTGATATAGCATTTTCTTGCAAACACCTTGAAATATTTGACAGTAGAGATCCTTCCATACAAAAACTCATAGGGAGTCTTTGTGCTATTTTATTTTTCTTGAACTCTACTAATTATGTAAACAATAGCATGAATTGCTTCACTCTAGTAGACTTTCAGTTGGTTAGCTTCTTTCATCATAGTCCTTGCAACTTCTTGAATAGTCCTATTTGTCCATTGAACAACTCCATTTTCCTGAGGAATTCTAGGGCTAGACAAGTGTCTCTTTATGCCATGGTTCTCACAAAATATGTTAAATTCATTGGAGGAAAACTCTCCACCACTGTCAAACCTCAAACACTTGATCTTGATTTCCATTTTATTCTCAACCATAAATTTAAATTCTTTGAATCTATCTAGGGCTTCATATTATTCTTTAAGAAAATTAATCCATGTCATTCTAGAATAATTATCAATAAAAGGCATGAAGTACCTGTCATCTTGAAGAATTCTTATTCTTGTGGAACTACAAAGATATGTATGAACCAATTCCAACAATCCGGTAGAATAATGTTCCTTTCCTTTAATTTTTTTTCTTTTTTTCTTTCCAATCTAGTCCAATCCTTGCAAAAAATATTGATAGGCTTTGTAATCTTTAGAAAATATCTCGTTGCTTGGACTAAAATAATTCTTATCAAATTATCAAAATTAATGTGCTACATCCTTCTATTCCATAGCCAACTTTCATTAATCTAAGTCATAAAGTAGTGACCATCAACACCCTTGAGTTGATAAAAATTTCCATTTGTCCTTCTAACAACAATCATAGTTCCAGAACCTTTTTTGATCTCACATCTATCATCCTAAAGTATAATATTTTAAACTTTGCTACATATTTGTCCAAAAATTAAGAGGTTATTCCTTAGACCCTTTACATAATAAACATCTTCAGTATTATGCTTTCCATCAAAACTAATTGAACCTATTCCACATATTTTAGTACTTGAATAATCACCAAATCTAACAAGTCCTCCATCATACTTTTCAAGTTTAACAAACTTAATCTTGTCTCTAATCATATGGTTAGAGAATCCACTATCAATAATGCAATAGTTCATATCTATACTAGCATGAAAAGAAAAGACCAAGGTACCTTCAGTATTATCCTTTTTCTCCAAAAGGAATTCCTTCATACATAGATTTCAGAGTTAGAAGAGAAAAATTCATATTTTAAATGCATGAACAAGCATTCATCATCATCATCTCCATTATCAAATTCATCATTAGAAATACTTACATCTTCTCTAACATAATAGCTTTTTTTAATCATCTTACCTTTGTTCTCCTTTTTTTTGTCACCCACAACTCTATTTGGACATCTTGAAGCATAGTGAACTATCTTTCCACAACTAAAGCATTTGAAAGGTAACTTGTCTTTGTACTTACCAGTACCTATTCTCATTCTTCTCACAAAGTTAGCCTCCACATCATCAATATTCTACTAATCTATTTCTTCAGTCTTCTTTGATTTGTAGCCTTAAAAGCAGTCTCAACTTTTATACCATTGTTAGTACCAAACTCCCTCATTCAAATGTAGTTAAAGAGACATACAATTTATCTATAGTATAATGATCTAGATTATGAGATTCCTCAATTTAGCAGTAACTTTATGACTGTAAGCCTTAGGAAGAGTAAAAAGAATTTTCTTTACCACTTTTGGTTCTTTGAATTTTCCACCAAGACCTCTAATGGAGCTGACTACTTCATCTACCCTTTGTATATAGCTTGTTATGATTTTATCTTCAGATATTCGCAAGTTTTTAAATGTGATCTTTAAATTTTCCATCTTAGCTTGTTTGACCATATCATCTCCTTCATAAATAATTTCCAAATTTTCCCAAATTGTTTTACCAGTTTTCAAATTCATAACTTTCATTAATTTAGAGTTTGTAAGAATAATCAAGAGAGCATACCTTGCTTTACCATCGCTTTCATAGGCTTTAAGTTTAGATTGAATGCTTATACCATTTGTGGGAATACTATATCCATCCTTAATTGATTTCCAAACATCATATCCCAGATTCTCTAGAAATCCTTCCATCCTTTTTTTCAAGAATGCATAGTTTGTTCCATCAAATATAGGGATCTCCTTCTTGTGTGCCATCCCAAATCTACCTTAAGTGGTTAAGCTTTCTTCCAAGGAGCCTTGCTATAATGCTAATTGTTGAAATCACAAGACAACTAAGAGGGGGGTGAATTAGTTGTACCTTAAAACTTCAAAACCCTTATTAATATTCAGATCCAAATTCATTCATTAAAACATTTAAATCTATTATTATAAACTAGCATGAAAATAAAAATAACAAAAAGTGAAGCAACTTAATGCCATACACAAGAGAACACTAGATTTACGTGGAAAACCCAAGAAGGGAAAAACCATAGTGAAGATTAGCTCACATTATAAGTAATATAAACATTGAATACAATAGGGCTCACTACCAAAAGGCTCACTAACATAAGAGAAAAGAAGATAGAGAGGAAATGTTACATAGAGAAGAGCATCTCAATGCAACAAAGAATGCACCATAATTACATCAACACCTTCACAGACTGATTGAAAGATTGTAGCCACCTTCAACTAACTACATCCAATAAACTAACACATGAATGCTCACACTAATTACTTAATTTTGCACACTAAGAAACTACACTTCACATAATTCACATCTTAGGCATCTATCTTAACATCTTTCAACAAATCAACTCATACTTATACCATCCTCAACCTTGAAACCTTCTCCAAGATTAGCTATGCACCTCAAACATGCAAATTCAAATTTGGTTGGTTCCAAAACGCTTTTGTGGAAAATAGAAGTGAAAGAGGATGACATCAAACATTAATTAGGACCCAAATCAACAACGCCAAACTATAACATGCTTCTACAAGTAATTAGTGTCCATCACATGTAGTGTAAACACTAGGTCAATCATTACCCATGTAAACACAATTAAAATTTTAAGTGCATGCTTCCTCTGTTCTCACCATAACTCTTGGACAACATTTGTCACTTGAAAACACTCTAGAACATTCAAAACACACCTTGAAATCAAACAAAATCCTTCACAACTTTCACTTGAAGAATGTACACACTCGATACATCCAAACAAATCTACCATACACTGTAACTTGGAAAACCATCTTCCAAAACACCAAACCTCAAACCCTCTTGACTAAGGTAAACTACCAACATGATCAACACAGCTTTATATTCACAAGACTTGAACCATTCTATGGAGAAAGGTAGAGGGTATGTGTAGGATCATCATGGATAGGGAGGCCTAGAGAAAGTTGTGGTCCTACTACGCTCTGGGTGGGAGGGGGTGAAGGTTTCCCTACTTGTGGGTGTGATGGATAGCTACAAGGGTTATTTTCCCAATCCTCCTTTGCTCGCCACTACTAACAGGGTCTCGGTTGATTTCCTTTCCTCTAGCTACTTAGATGTTTCAGTTTGCTAAATCACTTCATCCCCACCCCGTACTATAGAGGCAGGGTCGGTGGGGTTGAGGCGAGCCTTGGCCAGTGGGGTTTGGGATTTGCTACTAACCTATTCACCTCAAGTTGGTGGACTTTCGTGAAGAACATCCATGTGCCTCTTCCCTTAATGAACCTGTGGGAACAAGCAAGAAATATTGATCCAAATGTGTCATTCAATAGTGAAGTAACTTCGTCCATCACTATCACAAGATATATATATATATATATATATATATATATATATATATATATATATATATAAATGGGGGTTGAACTATAGCAATTGAGCAATGCCCTATTATATAGCTCATCCCTGAGATGGAGAAACTATAGATTCCATTCATGTCCCTCTATAGGTAGGAAGAGGTAGGGGCGGGGTGGATAGGGGCCTAGTTTAGGTGGGATCAAACGAGCCCAATCATTGTGAGAAACAACAAATAGGTTGCTTTCCCAACTCTATAGATATGGGGCACACCCCCGTTACCATCCGTAGATTATAGTCCCTCTAGATGAAGGGGTGAGGGGCATGGATCATTCCCATTGGTCACTTTCCCAACAACACCCTATGGACATAGGGGTACCCTCTAGATGGAGGGGCAAGGGGAATGGATTGCTCCCATTGGTTGCTTGCCCAACTAAAATTCATTAGGAATGGAGAGAATTGACCCCTCTTGCTCGACAATGTAGGGTGGCATCGATTCAGTGAGCTTGCTCATCTTTGAATTACAACATAGGTCCATGGCTTGGGGAGAAGCATTTGATGGGTGATTCGAGGGGAGATATAGTAGGTGTTTAGTTTAGGTAACTAGATCTCACCCAGGTTCAAGTTCTAGCTCAGGTTCAAGTTATAGTCGAAGTACTACTTATTTTATTTATGGATGTCCTATCACCTACTATCTCCAATGCTCCCATCCGACACGAGATATGGAGATTACACCTAGGATCAGCTAACCCTTATATCAGATAGGGACCATTCAAAGTTAATGCTTCCCCAACCCCAAGAATAGGGATGGACCTACCATGGAATAGATATGGAGCAACCTCCACTAACCTATTCGCAAACGAATATATCATCAGTACCAATGGCTTGCCTTTGGTAGTGGGGTTTTCTCACCCTATTCCAATCTTGCAAGTGATTAGAAGTCCATTTGGCCAAACAATCCATAACCCCATTCCATTCTCTATGAATATGATAGAAAGAAACATATTCCAAGGAAGCACACAGATAAAGAATCTATTTTATAATAACAACCAAATTCCAACTAACATCCTCCAACTATTGCTTCTTTAGCAAAGTCTCCACCACCTAAGAATCAGATTCACAAATGATTTGTGTCCACCCAAGAGTACAACCTCACTCCACAAAACATAAAATACCAAGAGCCTCTATCACATTATTAGTATACCAAACCCTTATAAATAGAAAAAATAAACTCAACAGTCCCAAAACTATTTCACCCAACACCTCCAATACCAACATGACTAGGATTTGTTTGAGAAGAACCATTGTGTTGATTTTCAACACACCCTAAGGAGGAGGACACCAACACCCCTCCCTATTTATCTTATGAAGAGGATGTTGACATCTATTTATCATAATTTGGCCAACACTTTGAGCAGCACCCCTCTGAAGAGGAAGATTGAGATGAGTGCAATAGGCAACCTTTCCTGGATCTACACCCTCAGCCAAGTCACACTTAGCCAAAATATTTTCTTGCAAAGAATGAAGAATCTTCCACCAAAAATGTTGGACAAGAAGCTTCACATCTTCAAAAATCCTATGATTCCTCTCCAACCAGATATTCTAGATAATAAAGGTCAGTCTAAGAACCCAAGTAACTTGAAGAAAAAAAAGTCTTAACATAAATATTGAATACTATATTTTATGTCTAGTTTATCTATTATTTGTGTAAAACCTTCTTTTCATTAAAAAATCTACTAAACTTGTTATTAACCATGAATTTATTAGAGTCCTAATCTTACCTTTTCATTGATTTTTGAGTTTTGTAAGAATGAAGATGATGTTTCACGCATATAGTGCATCAATTCTTTTCTTCATAATATCTTTCTGCGCTTTATAATGGTCTAATCTGATACATGTCTAGTTTTTTTTTAAAAGCTTCCTACACTTTATAATATAATTTGTCACATCTAATACATCCATTTTTTTAATATTTTATATGTTTAGGAAATCCAATCAAGAATAATCATTGGCTGAAGCTACCTGGATCGATTAACACTTTGGAAAATAGACCTGGATGATGAAAAAAACTTTGACAATTCCATTGATGGTTGTGAAGGTGTTTTCCATGTTGCAAATTGAACAAAATTTTGTTGCAACTGCAATGGATTTTGAGCCCTAGTATCCAGATGTTTCTTTATTTACCACCCTCTCTTATTTTTTCTTCATCCAATTCTCTTTTATATGGAAAATGTTTGAACTTGGGCTAGTTGTGGTAGATTGAGGTAATCAAGCCAACAATGAATGGGGTATTTAATGTCATGAGATCATGTGCAAAGGCCAAGTAGTGATTTTTACTTCATCTTTTGGAGCAGTGAATTTTACTGATGACTGGGGAACACCAAACAAAATCTATGATGAAACATGTTAGACCAATGTGGAGCTTTGTAGGACTGAGAAAATGATTGGCTGGGTGAGATTATTATATTATAGTCTCATTAATTTTGCACTGTTCACAACTATGGAAATGAAGTTTGTATATATATATATATATAATTGTAAATCCAATATTTTATCCAATAATTAAATAGGTATGATGTTTTTATTTTATGAAAAGATGTACATTGTGTTGAAAGCACTTGGAGAAAAGGTTTTATGTGAGTTTGAAGAGAATAATAATGTTGATCTTATCACAGTTGCACCGGCATTGGTTGTTGGGCCATTTATAATGCAAACTATGTCATTTATAATGTAGAATAGCTATCTAAGAAACTTTTGCCAAATGTTTGCTAACAGAATATCAAGGGGCTTGCTTAGTTAACCTTCATTAAAAAAATCTTTAAAAAAATGGAGCATCTGAACTAGATGAAAAAATTATCTAGAAAATTTTATAATCTATTAATTTTGGAGACTGTAAACATTTATGTTCAATTGAAAATTTGATCTATCCAAAACCCAAAAGACAAATAATATAACCCATTCTGATTAAAGAAATATCTAGAGTAGAATATTCCAACTAAGTGAATATACTAACTTGCTAAGGCTCGTTATCATTACTCTTATAAAATAGTAGAGTATATAAATCAGGGAAAAAGGTTGACAAAATATTATTGATGTTTACAGTTTAAATATGTAGATGAGTCTTTTCCAGTGGCATCATATTCATTGAAAACAAGCTTGTTGACATGGGCTTCATATTCAAGTACACTGGCCATTCAAAGTTGTCTAGAGAAAGGACATTGTCCAAACATTTGAATTGGGGAACCAAGTAGCATCCTTTAATAATGAGTAGTTTCAATTCTCTTTAAAAGGAGTTTAACTTTATAATAAAACCTTAGATAGGAAAGTAGGTCATCTTTTTAGGAGAGTTTAAAGTCCAAGATTTTAAATAGTAAGTTTAATTTATAATAAAACATCATATAGAGAGATAAGTGGTATGTTAATTTGATTTATTATTGTAGAAAACAAATTTTACTTAGTATCTTTTAGTCGGTTATTATCTTAGCTTTCATCTATGTTCATTTCATGACTTTCTTTATAATAGACTAATTGATGTTGCACACAATAGTCTAAGAAAAATCAACATGATGCAACTAGTCCACCAACTTTAATTCAAGAAATAGGAATGGATAATGTTGAAAAATTATTTGAAATGATGGAAATGGTATTTTGTGCAAGCCAATGGATATTTAGGTGAGCTTAGGTGGGCTTGGCATGGTCTAGAACCCAAGCATGGTGGAAGTGGAAACCATTTAGGAAAGACAATCTTGAAAGTAAGGAAAGTGAAACATTTCATATCAAATTTTATTTTTTTCTGATTGAGATCAATGGGTCTATAGGTCATATACAAAATAAGGTAAGATGGGAACATATAACAACATTTTTGCAAAAAATAGATAAAAAAATAAATAACTCGAGGGGATTTCAATGTTATCCTAGATGCTTTAGAAAAGGAATAAACGGATTTGGTCAAGTTGAACCTGTAATATTTGAATAAGCATGTAATGAAAAGATTACACAAAATGGATGAAAGCTATGAAAGAAGAAATGGGGTTATTGATGGAAAATTATACTTGGAAATTGGTCCCTCTTCCATCAAACTATAAAGCATACAAAAATAGGTGGATGTACAAATTGAAAGAAGAGGGAGACAAAAGTGATACAAAGACAAATTAGTGGTGAAAGGATTTGATCAACAATATGGTATTAATTTCATAAAAAAAATTCACCTATATGGTGAAAATGACTACTATTCGAGCAATGTTGGGATAAGTTTTTTATTACTATCTTGAAATGGAGCAACTTGATGTAAAGACCACATTTCTACATGGTGATATGGAAGAAGAGTTATATATGCAACAATCAAAAGGTTTCAAGAAAGAAGGACATGATACTATAGTTTGCAAATTTGAAACGTAGTTTGTATGGGATAAAAAAAGCTATGTGATAATGGTACCTAAATCTCGATTCCTTTATGGCTAAAAAATAATTATCTCGGTGTGAATCTGATCCGTACATGTTTACTACAAGATTTTGGAGAATGATTAATTTGTGTTGTTGTTGCTATATGTTGATGATATGCTAGTGACCAAAACTAGAATGAATATTGTTAGAAATCTAAAACAACAATTAGCTAACAAGTTTTTGAAGAAGATCTAGGGGCTGCTAACAAAATTCTTGGAATGACAATCATACGAGATTGATAGAAAACATAATTAAAATTTTCACAAAAAAATTATATCGAAATTTTTTTGGAAAAGTTTCACATGAAGAATGCCAAAGCTTCCAACACTCCTTTAGCTAATTATTTCATTTTATCCTCCAAGTTGTGTCCTAAGACACGAGAAGAAAAATAATATGAAAGGAGTGTCTTATTCCTTTGTTTTTGGGAGCCTTATGTACTCAAAAATCTGCACAAGACTCAACATTTCTCATACAATGGGAGTGGCCAACAAGTATATGAGTAATCCTAGTGTTTTCATAGATCTATACACCCTTGTCAAGAGTGTGGGCTCAAATGGTGGAGATCAATGTCCAGAGAGGGATGGTTCCCTTGGGACTTCACCTAATCTAACCTATGCTACTACTTCTTATAGAGAAAAGAGAGAAGGAAAACATGGAATGAAACCTAAACTCTAATAAGGTAATGCACCAAAACGATTTCAAACCTATACTATAGTTTGGACTCACAATATGATCAAATAGAACAAGTTGTTTCATGCACAACTCATGTTTCTACTTACTTATGCATAAGTTCTTTATAAGAAGGTTGGAACTCAATAGCTTTAGTTGGCTAGGTCAAATATCCTTAGGCATCCAAAATAGATATCCCTACTTCACAGCCCCTAAAAATTCTCCAAAAAAATACTTAAGTGAAGAAAAAGTATTTCCTTGACCTTGCCTATTAACCAAGTCCCATAAAATATTCCTAAATGCTTGTAAATGCTCCAAAATTGGGTCAAACTACCTCCTACATTCCCTCCATCTATTTTGCAACTCCTCAAACTACCTAGATGCTTGGAAGAAAGTATAACTAACACCACCTTTGCAACTGCTCATAAACTCCCTCTTGCATGATAATAGGGCATGTGGGAAAAGATTTGAAATAGTCCAAATTTTTTTGAAAGAGGTAGGATATTCTTAAGGGGTAAAAAATTGTCAAAGATTCATTTCATTTATGCTTCTTTTACCCCTATATTTTACAAAATATAAACACTATCATCTGCAAACTTGTAGCCATCTTTGTCAACTCATATGATCCTTTAAACTGAATTTGCATTGTTTAGACTCATGTAGCATTGTGAGAGAAAATATTCTCAAATTGTTATGACTCTCCACTTGTGAGACTACTTCCCACTTGTTTCATTGCTTTAGAGGCAACACCTTCCCATGGAATTAGTGTCAAAAATATGAAAGGAGATGGAATTACAAGAAAGTGTGTTTACTCACTGGAGTACTCGTGACATACTACGAGAGTAAACAAAACTAACAAATCATAGATAAGTATGAAAAATCATGAACGCACATTGCACAACAAAATAGTACTTCATTTATTATTCATGGTAACCAAGTACAATTAGTCATACTAGAATGTAACATCTAAATGTAACAACATGTCACATAATATCATAAGTACCACATCATGTCTCCCAACTATATTGACTCAAGTACAAATAGCCGTTGGTGGTGGTTGAGGAACCAACCATCATGACACTTCATGGCAACAACTAATCACTAGTCAGAGAATTAGTCTTGTTGAAAGCATGCTCTTGATGTAGTCAGTCATAGTTGGTCATTGGTTATATTCAATCATAGTTGGCCACAGTTAATTATATTTAAATAAGACTATAGTTAGTTTACAATATTTCATATACTTTTGTACATGTTTTGGGAAGATTAATTCCATGAATGGTGATTAGTTGTTGTCATGAAGTGTCGTGATAGTTGGTTCCTCAACCACCACCAGCGGCTATTTGTACTTGAGTCAATATAGTTAGGAGACATGATGTGGTACTTATGATATTATGTTACATGCTATTACATTATAATGTTACATTCTAGTACGGTTGATTTACTTGGTTACCGTAAATAATAAATGAAGTACTATTTTTTATTGCAATGTGTATTCAGGATTGTTTGTACTTGTCTATGTTCTATTAGTTCCATTTACTCTCATAGTACATCGTGAGTAATCTAGTGAATAAACATTTGGCATTGTTTCCTAAGTGAATCTAGTAAATATCCAAACAGGAGAATGGTGTTGTGATGGGGTAGCTGACCAAAGGGCCAGTACAAGCAAACAAGGATCATGAACATGCTCTGATGGAAGACCTCCGTAATCTGTTGGAAATATCATTAAAGGACCACACGTATAGAGGGAGGCTCTCAGGAAAGAGATCCCTCAGTCAGTCATTTGGGAGACTACACATCAACCAAGAGGTCAACAATCTCCTTGCCAAACTGTTAAGATTGATAGTGTGGGGTATTTGTAGGATCATCATGGAAAAAATAGGCCCTTAAGTGGTGAAAAATTAAAAAAAAATAGAGTTAGGCAACTTGACGAAATTTTTTGAATAAGTTATTTGTATTATTTGGGTATGTGCAGGATCATGATGGGCCAAAAAGTGGTGATATGATGGGTATGTGTAGGGTATGTGGCTAACAAATTTTTTGCCCAAAATTGATGAAACAAAAAGGGTTTTTAAAGGAGATTCTCAAATTTCCACCAATATAAATTATGCTTTACTTTGAATTTAATTAATAATTATTATTTATTTTCTATTTGAATTATGACTAAAGTCGTGGTTGATAGGATGATTGAAAAACACCTATAGCTTTCAAATGGTATCACATTTTTTGAATCCGAAACATGTGTCACATTATATGATTTGCATACTATAGGATTAAAATAAAAAAAATTGAATTTCATGAATTTTTTACCAAATTAAGGTGGTCAGAAATACAATTTTTTATATTTTTTAAAAGTTGTAATAAAAAAATCATAATTAATTATTTACTTGGAAAAAAATTACAAAAAAATATGCATCACATTGGAACATAAGTCCTCTACTTATATCTAAAATATTATAAAAACATATTATCATTTTATTGTGGTTAGGGTGCTCAAACAGACACCTACTTATTTTTTCCATGAAATTTAAGTACTACTACATTGAAATTTCAAATTTTCACCAATTAGATTTTTTCTTTTTAAAATAAACCTAGTAGTTTAGAAACTAAATTCAATTTGCTACAGATTCTATTCTTACATATTTTTGAAATCATATAGATAAATTATTCAATTTTTTACGTCAAGTTGCCAAACTCTGATTTTTCTAAATTTTTTGCCACTTAAGGGCCTATTCTTTCCATGATGATCCTACACATACCCATTTCAAAAATATGTAAGAATAGAATCTGTAGCAAATTGAATGGAGTTTCTAAACTACTAGGTTTATTTTTTTAAAAACAAATCTATTTGGTGATAATTTGAAATTTCAATGTAGTAGTATTTAAATTTCAAGGAAAAAAATAAGTGTCTGTTTGACCACCCTAACCACAATAAAATGATAATATTTTTTTATAATATTTTATATATAAGTAGAGGACTCATGTCCTGATGTGATGCATTTTTTTTTTAAAAAATTCTAAATAAATAATTAATTATGAATTTTTTATTACAACTTTTAAAAAATATAAAAACTTGTATGTCTGATCACCTTAACTTGGTCAAAACTTGATGAAATATATATATATTTTTTTAATCCTATAGTATGTGAAGTGTAGAATGTGTTGCATGCTTTGGATTCAAAAAATGTGATACCATTTGAAAGCTATGGATGTTTTTCAATTAGCCTACCAATTAGAACTTTAGTCATAATTCAAATAGAAAATGAATAATAATTATTTATTAAATTCAAAGTAAAGCATAATTTATATTGGTGGAAAGTTGAGAATCTCATTTAAAAACCCTTTTCGTTTCATCAATTTTGGGTAAAAAAAAATTCGTTAGCCACATACCCATCATATCACCACTTTTTGGCCCATCATGATCCTGCACATACCCTGTGCCACTAGATTATCTTCCACAATCTCCAGACTAAGAGGGATCAGGAATAGAGAAGGAAAAAAATATTGCAACAGTATGAGAGAACTAAGTGGGAAGAGGAGGAACGAATACAAGATGATGATGTAGGCCTGGAAACTAAGGCTCATACAATTAGCAATTAATGCCCATACACCTTGAAACAAGAAGAAAAACCAAGTATTAAGAGGGCAAGAAACTACTGAGGAACAAGTATGGAGATCATTAAGACTCAAAGAGCAAGAGAACTGACAAAGGAAATTAAAACAAACCACTGAAGGAGTAGACGAAGATTGGAATGAAACAAACCAAAACATTATCTACCCTAGTGGTGAAACTGATGAGAAGAAATTCAGAACACCATATAAAATAAAAGAAAATGATAATGAAGTGATAGAAAAACTTGAAAAAGAAATACATCATATGAGATAGCTCTCCATATTAGAAAATGAAGGGCTGAGAGTTGGAAGAACTAAACCTAAGACCATAGGGTAGAGGGAGTACTAGATCAAAACCTAGGAGACTTAAGGTATAGAGGACATTGATAGGGGACATGGGGAAAACTCGTACGTGGATAAGAGTGCAAGTGATGCACCGAGACATAGTGGGAGAACCAATCCAATTAGGTCCAACACACAAGGAGGACATTAGGGAAGGATGGTGACTCCGCCATCTGAGAGACAAAAGCTACTAAAATTTATGGGGAATGGGTCAGAAGATCTAGTACAAAACTATAAGACATGCACGACAATATGGACAACCAACGGGAAAGATGATGTGGACTATTGGCTAAAAGCATTTCCAATGACACTAAGGGATAGTGTCATCGACTGGTACATAGACTTGGACCAAGTACATAGGGAATCACAAAGATTACTTAAGAAGGTATTCCAAGATAAATTCAAACTCTTGAGGGATGATAGTGAAATTATGGTGGATATCTACAATACCAAGCAATGGAAGCACAAGAAATTGTGAACCTATAATTGAAGACTCAAAGACTTGTTGGGGAAATTGGAGGATTAGCTGGCTGATGGGCTAAAGAAGTGATGGTTCATCAAAGGATTGCTTTCGTCACTGAGGAGAAAAATTAAAGTCATACTCCATTGTCATATGACATAGCGTACAATCAGGAGATGGACATAGAGAATGAAAATAAAACATCCTCCTAAGGGAAAAGGAAGACAGATGATGAGGAGAGTAGAGATGAAAATAATGATGGTGAATCCAAAACTATACAAGCACTAAGGAAGGACATGATGAGAATGATGAAAGAATTGAAGGTTGACGAGGAAAGTATGAGGGAGGCTAGAGAATTGTGGTGTACGGATTATAAGAGGGAAGGTAACACAAAAGCAAGATATAGTACGATGGTAAAGGAAGCAATAGAAATCCAAGAGGCAAGATACATTACGATGGTAAAGGAAGGCCCATGATACAATGTTGGAAGTGCAATGAATGGGGCCACTTCGCCAGGGAGTGCTAGACCGGTCAAGGTTTAGGGGGAATATTGTGCAAGTGGTGTGGACTAGGTGACCATGAAGACAATGAATACCCCAAGCAAAAAGGCATCCATATTCTGGAGTTGGAGGAGCAAGAGGTACTAGCTATCACCAGAGCGCAAGTGAAGAAGGCCACCTACCCAGATCTATGTACAAAAAAGAAAATAATGAGGGAAGCAAAAGCAAAAGTGGAATTGGCAATGACGAAGGAAAAGAAAACACCTCTGGAGAAACTAGGAACCTCTTGACGGTCAGAGGTAGCAACCAACATAGTACAAAAGGTACTATAGACCACTATACCAATAAAAGTAAATGACCTTCTGCACACTTTTCCATAGTTGGGACTGGAAATCACAAATATGATTGTCAAGGATGGCAAGCAACCATGATCGAAGGATCAAAGGAAAGAATTAGTGCTAGAACCACCACTGTATGGTGAACAAACCATCGATCCAATACTATTGATGACAAACATTGGGAAGATGCCAAGAGTCATCTAGATGGAGATCAGAGGGAAAAATTGACAAATACTATTGGGGTATATGCAATATAATGATGGGACAAAAAGTGGCAATATCATGGGTATGTGTAGGGTATCTGACTGGTGACTATTTCTTTACCCAAAATTGATGAAATAAAAAGGGTTTTTAAAGGAGATTCTTAGATTTCCACCAATATAAATTATGCTTTCCTTTGAATTTAATAAATAATTATTATTCATTTTCTATTTGAATTAAGATTAATGTCCTGATTGATAGGCTGATTGAAAAACATCTATAGCTTTCAAATGTTATCACATTTTTTGAATCCAAAACATGCATCACATTCTATGCTTCACATACTATAGGACAAAAAAAAATTAAATTAAATTTCATGAAGTTTTGACAAATTTAAGGTGGTTAGACATACAAGTTTTTTATATTTTTAAAAGTTGTAATAAAAAATTCATAATCAATTATTTACTTGGAAAAAAATTACAAAAAAATATGTATCACATCGGGACAAGATTCCTCTACTTATATCTAAAATATTGTTAAAAAATATTATCATTTTATTATGGTTAGGGTGGTCACATAGACACCTACTTATTTTTTCCCTGAAATTTAAGTACTACTACATTGAAATTTCAAATTTTCACTAAATAGATTTTTTTTAAAATAAACCTAGTAGTTTAGAAACTATATTCAATTTGCTACAAATTATATTCTTACATATTTTTAAAATAATATAGATAACTTATTTAAATTTTTATGTCAAGTTGCCTACCTTTGATTTTTCTATATTTTTTGCCACTTAAGGGCCTATTTTCTCCATGATGATCCTCCACATACCCATTTTCGATGGAGGATCGAGAGTGAACATACTACCTAAAGACACATGGAAGAGTCTCAAAAAGCCAACACTCTAGTCACCAACATTACAACTAGTGGGTGTCAGTCAAAATGACATTAAACCGTTGGGGACATTGATGGCATAGAAGGTGATGATTGGGACACAACCATTCCTGCTAAACTTCGTAGTCATCCCACTAAAGAGGAAGGCATATGAAGTGTTGCTCGAAAGAGGATGGTTGGTGGCAAGTAGAGGGTATGTGCAAGATCATGATGGGCCAAAAAGTGGCAATATGTAAGTGATATGATGGCCCATGTGGCTGACGACTTTCTTTTTTACCCAAAATTGATGAAACAAAAAGGGTTTTTAAAGGAGATTCTCAACTTTCCACCAATATAAATTATGCTTTACTTTTAATTTAATAAATAATTATTATCCATTTTTTATTTGAATTATGACTACAGTCCTAATTGATAGGTTGATTGAAAAACATCTATAGCTTTCAAATGATATCACATATTTTGAATCTAAAACATGCGTCACATTCTATGCTTCATACACTATAGGATTAAAAAAAGAAATATTGAATTTCATGAAGTTTTGATCAAGTTAAGGTGGTTAGACATATGAGTTTTTATATTTTTTAAAAGTTGTAATAAAAAATTCATATAATTTACTTGAAAAAAATTATAGAAAAATATGCATCACATGCAGAAATGAGTCATCTACTTATATCTAAAATATTATTAAAAAATATTATCATTTTATTATGGTTAGGGTGGTCAGACAGATACCTACTTATTTTTTCCCTGAAATTTAAGTACTACTGCATTGAAATTTCAAATTTTTACCAAATAGATTTTTTTTTAATAAACCTAGTAGTTTAGAAACTACATTCAATTTGAAATAGATTCTATTCTTACATATTTTTGAAATAATATAGATAACTTATTCAAACTTTTACTTCAAGTTGCCTAACTCTGATTTTTTGCCACTTAAGGGCCTATTTTTTCCATGATGATCCTGCACATACCCTAGAGAAAATTACAATTGGAAAAGAAATACACTATCCATAGAGAATGATGGGAGGAAGTACATGATCGACTTGAAGAATCAAGCCATTAGTGAAGAACTAGCATCTTCTGAATTAGAATCCAACAAGGGAAAGTCAAACATGGATGAAGGTAGGAGAGTAATGAAGGAAAACAATGAGGGTATACTTGAGCTCAAGAGTTGCTCAAAAGATGAGACAAGTTCATTGAATGACCTATTTCATTGGAAAATGGAGGATTACGAGGTGTTCCACCAAGAATGTAACATGCTACAGATCAGAGAAATCTAGGAAGGAGAGGAGAAGAGCATGTCCAACCAGACACTTCTGACTGAGTATAGAGAGTGCAAAGAGAGAGTATCCAAAATGGATGATACATTAGCCGAAAAGTTGGAACATGACAAAGTATGAGGTAGAGAGAGAAAGTCAAAAAAAGAGAAGGGGAGGAGAGAGAAAATGAAGATGAAAATTATAAAAGGAAAAAAATGAATAAGGAAGTGTTGAAAATCAAAAAAATGAAAGTGAGAGTTAGAAAATAGAAAAAAGGAGGAAAGTGGAAAAAATGAAAAGAAAGTAAAAAATTCAAAAAATGGAGAAAATGAAAAATGGAAAAAATAAAGAAAATTTGAAGGAAAAAATAAAGGAAAAGTTGGAAGTTGGAAAAAATGAAAAAAATAAAATAGAAGAGTTAAAAATTTCAAAAATTAAAAAATTAGAAAAATAAAAAAGTGATATTAAAAAATGAAGTGGGAAATATTGAAATGAAGAATAATAAAGTGGCAATATTATTCATGGGAGGGGCCGCATGACCATCAATTGAAGACAAGGCATTAAAAAAGACTAAATTAAATTGGAAAAGGTTTAAGTTTTACATCGTACGAAAGAAGTAGGAGGTGAAAAGTGTGTTGAAGGGAGCCAAGGGAAGTAACATTATATGCCAAAAGATAGTGGATACCACCGAAAACCATAATCTGTACAAGAAATTCGTACATCATAAGAAAGACTTAAGAAGGTGAAGTCAAGGTCTCTAAAAAGTGATGAAAGTGCAAAATAAGAGTCAACTATACAAGAGGAGAAATAGCTAGCTGTATGAAGAAAAAAAGAGTTGGAGCTAGTCGTACGAGAGGAGAAGGAGTTGGTCATACAAAGGGAAAATGGGTTGGCTATACAATATAATAAGAACATTGGTGTGTGCTACATCGGAGGAATTAGTGTACTATTGAAGAAAAGTAGTGGCGTATGGTTTGGAAATTCAAATGGATGTTTCTTATGAAAAAATCCGTACACTATCATACGAAAAGTTGAGAAGAAGTGTGCAAAGAAATCAATCTCCTACAAAAGATAATAAAGGTGAGTTTGTACATGGAGACAAGCAAGAATGTGTGAAGTAGTGAAGACATTATAGTACAAGAATCAAAAGGCATTGAGCAGAGGACTGTATGACATTCAGTACATCATATGGTTAATTGTTCGATTGGAAGCATTGTGAAAGGAAGACACAAATCTATATGATGTGGACAAGATAATATCACCCTACAATCAATGATCATATAGTTAAACAATCCGAAATGTTTAATTTTGGGCTCGATCAACCTTATTTGGAATCTATTGAAAACTGATGAAAATGATGTATGCGATGCAACTTGGTGTTGCTTCAAAAGTCTTAAATTGGTCTTAGCAGGGACACTGCCCCTTGACCTTTCCCTATATCATGATAGGGAACACGCTACGGACACTACCCCTAGACCCCGCTGGGGGCGTTGCCCCTAGACCCCATCAGATTCAATTGAATTACCAAATCCTAGTGCAACTAGCCACCACATTACAACAAGAGCAACCAGCCAAGAGGATCACAGGTATGCATTTAGAATGCAAAGGAAAATTACTCCAATGTTTTATCTCGTATGGGTGGTTAAGATTAGAGATGCTCAAGCCTACCAAGAAAGAGATAGTGGACTACATTCAAAAGTTAGAAGAGTAGTTGGATGTCGAGCACACTCGAAGAGACATTTCCCAAGAGGGAGTGAGTATTGGCCGAGAGGTACCCCCATTTTTTTCGTCATCTGGAAGATGACTACTTTTGTGGGGGGATGATGTAGTCGGTCATAGTTGGTCATTGGTTGTAGTCGGTCATAGTCGGTTGTAGTTAATTATATTTAAATAAGACTATAATTAGTTTATAATATTTCATATACTTTTCTACATGTTTTGGGAAGACTAATTCCCCAACTGGTGATTAGTTGTTATTATGAAGCATCGTGACTGTTGGTTCCTCAACCACTTCCAACAAAAATTTGTACTTGAGTTAGTATAGTCAGGAGATATGATGTGGCACTTATGATATTATGTTACATATTACATTCTGATGTTACATTCTAGTACGGATAATTGTACTTGGTTAGTATGAATAATAAATGAAGTACTATTTTGTTGTGCAATGTGGATTCATGATTGTTCATACTTGTCTATGTTTTGTTAATTTTTTTTACTCTTGTAGTACATCGTGAGTACTCGAGTGAGTAAACACTTAAAACTTAGATTATTGCATTCTTCTATTGGTTGATATCTTTCAAACATTTTATACTCCTACTAAGGCCTCTCTTCAAATTCTATTTAACCATAATTCTTTAGCCATGCTTGGAAAATCATCTATCACTTAAATATCAATTGAATTCTCAGAGATAGTTTGAGGAAAAATAAATTCTCAGAGAACAATAGCATAGATTGTAGAGACAACCTTACCTTACATGCCAACTCTGTGCAACAAGCCTCTACAAGGTCATTTCCTTTTGCTTCATGACCACCACATCATCATCATGTCAAACTGTCAACTGCTCTTGTTAAAACTATCATTTATAGACCATGGAAGGATAATAGTGCATACTGCCATCATCAAGAAATTATGCACCCTGTGCACTGTTCATGCAAAGGTTCCTTTAAGCACTATCACAGACCATTCTTCACTTGAGTTGGAGGAAAGATGACTATCATAAGAGTCTTTGCAACTTGAACATGAAAGATTGTTATCTTATTTTTGAACTTGGTGACTTCCATAATCTATGTTAAGTGTTTCCATGGTAATGCAAACCACTCTAAACGATTGGTAGGGCTTGCATTTCCATGATATGTTGTCACCACAAACCACTATAGAAGAAAGGACTACCAACCATAAGCACAACAATATCCTCTTCTAGTTGGGTCCTTCTCCCTTAGAATTTTTATCTCCTTCCTCCTTGATGACATCAGACAAAGTGACAACAAATATGTGGATCATCTTAACCATGAATTGAGCCAAGCCTATGAATTTTTGCTCTAGTTTAGCAACCCAGTCCTATAACACAGTAGTGTCCACGCTCTTACCCTTCCCACTCAAGATCTCCACTTCCCCATCAGCTTTGGGCTCAGAGGAGTGAGTAGAATCCTCCTTAAACCCCTTATTCATGTCCAGAAAATTGTTAGTGCCTTCCACAAACCCTTCATCCATCTCTTCAACAACGACTTTTTTCCTTCAGTTCTGCCATCGGTCTACTCTAAGTCACTGGAAATTTCATCAACCAAGGTATCTTTTTAAGACTTTTCTAGTCTATGGGACCTCCTCACACTAGTTTGTTCCATCTCCACTTCAAGACTCGCAACCACCATGGTATCACCATTGGAGTCTTTTTCCTTAGTGCTCCTACCTTCACTATTAGAGGGTGGTAATATCATTGGGCTTTGAGAAAAAAACTTCCCCTTCTTCTTGGTGATGGGTCTATTGTCCTTCTTGATGGGTTTCTTTTTGAGCTCACATAACCCATCCGTCACATTCAACTGGGTTATATCGTCCATAATTTTCTTCTTTTTAGAAGGGGGTTTGGGCTTAAGTTCAGAAATGGGCTCAATTTTAGGAGTGGGGGTTTTCCTCTTAGAACCCTTAGAGGCAGTAGGGGAATTAATAGAGGCCACATTATGGGTTTGAGTTCCTCAACATGCAAAGAAAAAATAGGTTTGGGAAGACACATGGCAAGATAAAATTGATAGAACCTAGAGATTAGGCCTTGATGCAGAGGTAAAGGGGGTGTATCATTTAGGTTGAGAGTGACAGCCTTGAGGGTTTCTTTAACTGAATTTTCCAGAGAGGTGAGTAGAAAAAACAGAAAGCTAAGGGTCATCTTGTGCCTAAAATGGTTTAACAATGACAAATGGTTAAAATTAAACACCTTAAACTAGCTTTCTAATGTAACATATTTCATTAAAGCTAAACACACCTTGTCCCAAGCTTGTGTCGACACCTCGTGGTTGAAACTAGACTACTTCTGAATTGACTTTTTGTCACCTTTGGAGAACGCATTGAGACTCTCTAAGTCTTGCATTTTGGTGTGTTTTCTATATTTCTTTCCATCATAGGAAAGCTTCGTCGCCTTTCCAATAACCTCTTCATTCACCTCAAATGAGATGTCACCCATGGTGACCCTCCTCTCCTTCCAAGAACTAGCAAATTGGGCCAACAAACACTCATCATGGACCACAAGATTCTCCAAAAGCGGCACTAGATGACCCTCATTACAAATATGCCAGGTAATGGGGTCCCTTCATTCAACTCCTTACAATTATCAAGCTCAATTCTAACTCTATCTCCACCCATCGCAACCCACGACACACAATAGTAGACCCAAAGAAACAAAGTTAGCCATAAAAGTGACTGCTCGACTAGTCAATTTAGCCTTTTTAAAACTGTCATACCTTCGCCAACCAGGATAGTAAAGAGTAATTAAAGCAACCTGTCTTTTACACGCTTTAGTGGTCATTTCCGATGACGCCAGCTCCGCGGGGCCATGATTATCACAAAAGAGCCATAGAGTAAGCCAATTGTTAATTAAAACTAGATAATTAGTATCTCTTTCATCAAGGGCCATTTTAAAGTTACACATTTCCCCATGCCAGCTAGTTGTGGGGGGGGAAATGTAGACAGTTAGTGTTTGGGTTTGGGTGGGGAAAAATGTAGACAGTTAGTGTTTGGGTCTGGGTGGTACTGATATTTTGTTGTTAATGTGTTGTGTCTGTAATCTATGTCCATTGTTTTTGTTATAGACTTTTTGATAATGTTTTGAACTAGTTCATTTTTTACCCTAGAAATGTTGCTTATATAATAAAAAACAATATCCTCTTTATCGAGTCCTAAACTCATTCTTATGAGAAATCTAAAACAAGGCTCAATTCCTGCACTGACTGGTTATGATAGATAACAGCAGAAAGAAAAAAAACACTTGACTCAAGGGAAAAAATAACAGAATAGAACAATATTTTTCAAGCTCGCAAGAACTTTTTTATTTATGTGTATATATTAAAGACTGTCCCAATGCGGAGATTGCAGAAACAAAACATAGAAACTAAGTATATAATAAAGCATGCACTTGACATGTGTTATTAGCTGCGTTGGAGGAAAGACGGCTACAGAGAAACCAAAAATAGACTAAACATTTAACAACGGACGCTGCATATAACATGCATTATGCATATGACTGGCAGCAATTAAAAGGAAATTGTAACGTATGTGGTGCAGAGAGGTAAAAGATTCGCAGGCATCAACTGTCAACATCGTAATTCTTCTTCTCCATGCAATGCTGAGAACCTTTCTGCAACCCACGTATCATGTGGAAAATCGGGTATTACAAAGAAATTTCCAGTATCAAGATGACTGTACATCATTGCTAGGGTATACTCTAGAAACAACACATCTGCTCATCGAAAAGTATGCTGCCACTCCAAGATAAATGTGCTTCCAGCCATTTGAATAGCCCATTTCCTGAAATTGAAATGAACATCTATGTGTAGAAGTACACATGCAATGAGAATTCAAGTAGACTAATTCAGAGATTGTCTACCAATTCATTCAAGAAGCTATTGTTTCTTGCTAGCCCAATAACAATACTTGTTAAAATTTCATAGGTCGCCCAAATAATAATTAGATTTTATGATTTTGGATAACTCTCCGCCAGATAATTTAATTAACCAATAACACATTGGAAGTGTAAAATTACACAAACATAAAACAAACTTCTGTTTCCCCACACAAATTCTCAATGTTCACTTCATTTGTTATCCAGACTGTCTGCTAAAGTATTTTTCCAGTTGCATCATTTGGGGTTCCAAAAGCGTGAATGAGCTGTTGCAAGCTGCTGCATTAGTGTATTTATTTCTACTACTTGATCTAACTCTAATTCAAGATTTCATTGTACTGCAACAATGGACATGATAAGATATGCATTTTCTGTCTTCTAGTGTAGCCATTCATGCAAATGCTTTCATTCTGGTAATATTATGGTTTAGCTTCTCTAAGTCCACAGCTTGCATTGTCTTTCATATACATCTGAATTCCTATAGCTCTTCTAGCTTGCTTTCCTTCATGTTCAGCCAATATTTGCTCTCGTATTTCCTCTTGAAACTGTCACTATTCATTTTTTTGCCCGACCACTGTCCTTTACCACTGCTCTTGGCTACTCATGCCCATTCTTGGTAAATATGTGACTCTTCAAAACAGGTTATATAGTTTGTATTCTTTTGTAATGCTATGATCATGCTTCAATATTGCCAATATCTTCAACATTGCTGGCTTACTGACTATAGGTCCATGATGAGTGGCCTGAAGTGTGACCTGAAACTTTGGTGTAAGGGTTTTCTTTGGTGGAATAAACATTGCTTGTATCGACAGGGTAATATTCAACCATGAGATACAATGAATGTCTTATCCAATGCACCCAAACCCTTGGTATAAACAAAACTTTCTTATGGCTATTTCACACATTATTTAACAGATTTACAATGCACATATAAAACTATACAAGGGTTTAAAGGATCAGAGGCACTAATACCTTCAAACAATGTTTTATAAACCTAATTGTCTTATAAACCTGATGAGTTGTGGAATGCAACCATGCAGCACTCTACATTCTCGAGACCTTTGAACACGCGGGAAGGATATACACGAACTCTTGAAATCTCTTACCTTTGTGCAACATGCCAATTTCTCTTATCTAATATCTACAACTTGGGTCTTTGTCATGGCAGCAACTAATGTTTCCATAGCTGGGTGTAGTAGAGAAAAGGTTTTTCAATGTTCAAACAATCTCTAGTAACTCTGAGGCAACGTAGCATGATCTTTTCTTTGACTCTGTAACGTGCCTTTCTCATGACAGCAACATATTGTGCATGCCTGGAATGGAGGGAGACCTCTTCAACGCCCTCAAGGACAACCTAAAAATTCTAAAAACATTCAACCTTATACAAAATAAAAATCCCTCCTTTTTGATGAACGTGAACTTGAAGAATATGGTTTTTTTGATAATGCAAGACAAAAATTAATGGAAAATGTTCTAATTTGGCCTGGTTGTTGGAGAATGAGGTAATCAATCCCAACAGTGAATGGGGTATTGAAGGTCATGATATCATGTGCAAAGGCCAAGTCTGTGAAAAAAGTGATTCTTACCTCATCTGCTTGAGTAGTGAATTTTACTGATGACTGGGAACAGACAAAATCTATGATGACACATGCTGGACCAGTGTGGAGCTTTGTAGGACTGCAAAAGTGATTGGCTAGGTGAGATTATAATATTATAATCTCATTAATTTTGTATTATCAACAAATGTCAAAATGATGTTTTCCTATCTATATCATTTATTTTGCAAATCCAAAATTTTATCCAATAATTAAATAGTTATGATGTTTTTATTTTATGAAAAGATGTACTTTGTCTCAAAAACACTTGAACAAAAGGCTCCACATGAGTTTGCAGAGAAGAATAATGTTGATCTTATCACAGTTGCACCAACATTGCTTGGGGGTAGCTTTACGATGTAGACCATGCCTTCAAGCATTGAAGAATAATGTGGAGCTTTATAATGTCCATCTATATATGGAAATGGTCCTACGAAATTATTATATGTACTAACTCTAATATCTATGTAGCCCTACCAGGTTATTATATGTAGTAACAAGAGAAATGTGGAAATGGTCCTATCAAGTTATTATATGTACTAACTCTAATATCTATGCAGCCTTCATGGCTTTTTTTTTTTTAGAGTTCTTACAAAGAATGCAATCCTAGCTAACTCCATAAAAAAAATTGAATAAAAGGCCATCCTAAAACCATCTATTGTTAACTGAGGTATTATAAGCAGCAGTTGTTCAAGTGTCTAAATCATTGATGTAAATAATGGAAAAGTTAATTTCTACAAAAGAATATTCCTTGGAAAGTAGAATCACTTGAACCAAGAAGAATAGTTAATTCAACATATATAAATGTACATAAATGAATGAATAAAATATAAGTGGGAAGATAAAGTTGAGTTCCACCAAGCATGCTATAAAAAATTTATTTCTTTAGATTGATGAAATTTTTTGGAGGGTATACAAACTAGGTAGGTGAGGGGTGAATTTATCACAAAAAAAAAAGGGAATAAATAGAGGTCCTGTCTTATAGACAAGAAGAGACCAATAATTATCTTGAGCATATGAACAAGATCTACAACAACAGTACTAGACCCCATAGAATTATTGTGATGGAGAAATGTGGAATCAAACTAGTTTAATGAACACTTAAGAACTAAGAATTAGTTGTAGGTGTATAGATTCTTTTTATTTTGACTTCATATAAGTGTTAAAGAGCATTTTTTGAGCACCTTGCAATGGATCTTGAAAGTTTGGGAGTGTGTTATTTGTCATTTTTTTACTTACATTTCCATTTGATCTTCTCGTTGGTTCCTTTGAATGAGGTACTTTTTGAGTTTGTGAAAAAATGAATGTAGATGTGGTTTGGTGTTTGAGTCATGGAAAACTTACATGCTTATCTCTAGTTTTATATGTTTGACATGGTTATAATGTGTGGTTGGATTTGTATATTACATTGCACAAGATCTATAAGTCGTGCAATTTTGAAGGTCATTTTATACTTATAGGTTGTATAGATAACTCAAATGTGGGCTCTCTATACCCATTGATATTTTTTCAGTGTAGATATATATTTTGTTTGGTTGGCTTGGCTTGGTATCATTATATGGTAGAGAGATCTTGTTACATGAGATTGTTGTGTTGTGGGACTTATACTTCTTGACTATATGATGCAACACTTAAAAAATATGATCTATTGATAAAATAATATAGATATTTTAAATACATCTATCTATCTAAAAGATGGCATACAACAAATTCACAGCCAGCAATTCACCCATGGATTTCATGCCAACAATTCACCGCAGGAAAATTATATTAGTCTACATATTTTCGATAGATGTATTTAAGATAAAATAAAATAACTTTTTTAATTCATTTAAAAATCAATTTATTTTACTTTAAAATTATTTTATTTAATACATATATAAAAACCTTAATATCTTTACTTTAATTTACTATAAAACTATTTTAGTTTCCACTATTATTCTCATTGACAACAAAGAGAAAAACATATATATGGTATGAAATTCAGGCACCAAGAGAAACCATTTTTTTAATCAAAATTGAAATTAAAAAGCTGAAAATAACCAAGATTAGTTCAATAGCAGCTGGGGCTATAGCTATTTATCACCCTCTGTAACACCAGCGGGAGAATTGCAATCCAGTTCTAAATTGAGACAAAACAATCCATCAATCTAATCAAAAGCTATTATGTCAAGTAAAAATATATGGTAGATCATCTTTGGAACACAAAATAAAGTATAACTTTTTTATAAAAATGTATAATTCTCTTATTATGTATCAAATATATTTAAACAATTTAATTGTATCTAAGAAGTTTTTTAATCTAAATCCTGAAAGTAGAAGAATGACTGAATAGCGAATTTAGATTGTATTAAGGAAAACATGTTTTTTTTATTGAAAATAAAACAAAACATAATCTTTAAAATCAGAGTATTTCATTTATCTTTTGAAACAATAGAAACAATGCCACCCAGAAATCAAATTTTCAGATGAGCTACTGAAAACTTATAGTATGTGTAGTCTCGAGCATTCCAAAAATATTCTCTGCTAAATGGTAACATGGGTAGCCTCCTCTTTACTGTAGTCCACCCTGGGTAGCCTGGTTCTTCTGTTGAAGGCTCGTACAATTTAAATACCATGTCCTCAGAAACATTTTCACTCACAAATATCTTGTCATACCACAGTTTAGCACACTCAACAAACTCCAGCCCAGGAGTAAACAATCCTATCACCCTCACCTCATTTTCACAAATATTATAATCTCCAAATTTATAACATTGAAAGAAATACAAGCTCTTATATTCAGGCAAATGTAGATCGACTCTCTCAAAGTTTACGAATGTCCACAGCTTTGTGCAGGAATCATATACCTGTGCGTGCTCTGAATATGAATAATCACCTACAACAAAAAGCTTTCCATTTACAAAAGTAGTGCTACAGGGGCCTACATCTGTAGGCATGGGAGTAAGAAGGCTCCGCTGGTCTTCCTCTACATTATAAACTTCTGGTTCAAGCACCGCATTGTTATCTTTGTCTCTTCCACCAACAATGTAAATCAGTCCATTAATGGAGTCCAATGCACAGGAGAAACCCCAGCGACCCACAAGCATGTTGGTGCCTCGCTGCCATCTGCAAGAGCAAAAATCATAGACAAAAGTGGGTTCAAGGCTGGGAATGTTATGAAGTTCCAACCCCATCAATATCAATCTGTGACCGAAGGGAACACAGTGAGACTGGCCATATCGATAGTCCCATATTGATCCAGTTTCGGTGGGGATAGGAGGGAGTTTTCTCTAAGTATTGCTTGGAGAGTGATAGACAGTTAATTTGAAACAAGGCTGGCCACCTGATAGTTCAGGTATTCTAAGAAGATTCCCTGGAAATACCTCAACTATCACCAACAAATCCTCGGCCTCCCCAACCCTCTTTCTCTCTCGATAGAACAGGGGATTGCTCATCACATTCCTCCAACTTCTTCAAATAGCTCTGAGATTAAAGAAAGATGTGCAAGGCACCCTTAGCAAGCATTCTATACCAAGATCCTCTGGAAGCCTAGGAAATATCTTGCTTACCTCTCTCTTCACTGCAATTCTCTTTGACATTTTTGATAATACCAAGAATGAATATCTTTCAATTCTCACTAGTAGCTAAGTAGGGAGGTTTACTCTCTTCAGTTCAAAATTATAAGAAAGACCACCAACAGCTCCAATTCGTTAGTAATCGACTTTCTCCACTGTGCTTTCAACTATCCGAAATCGGCCTAAAATTTACACGAACTCTATTTTTAGTTTTGCTTTTTTAATGGACTGAGAAGTCTATTACTAGTTTTGCTTTTCTTGCAAGTCGAGAAATTTTGTGATATAACTACAGAGTCTGTTGAAGTACTTATTTGGGGAATTTAAAATGTTAGATACTCTTTGTCAGAGTCTGTTTTTTTATTTTTTAGCTGTATACTATTATTGCAAATCTTCTTGTATTCTGACTGTGTTCTATGCAATTGAGTTTACTTAGTTTTTCCTTTACAGTCCTATTTTTAGATTATCATTTATTATTCTTGTAATATTTTCCTTTCTAGCTTTATTCAAGAAAAAAAAATATGTTAAGATTCTATTTAAAGTAGGGTGTTGTTGCAACTAAACTTAGTGTGTGGGGACCTGACCAGATTCAGGTCAGTCTTTTCACTACATCCAAATTAAGGAATGGAGTAACAAATGTAAAATTAGATATGAAATTTAAATAAATTACTATGATATTTAGTTGGAAATTATATTTGAAAACATAATGTTGATGTTGAAATTAGAGAGTTTGAATAGATTTTTTTATTGAAAAATTATAGATCCAAAGATCTTTATATAGATAATATATGTGGAAAAATGTATCTCTTGTATGAGACATGACTCTCCAAGACAAATATTTTGGAGTGTCATTAAATATAATTTATATTTTTAACAACTGAAAATCTTAGGAATTGATTTAATAATATTTTCAAAAACAATATTAATAGGTAATATTAATTAATTTATAAATTGATTGGGTTTTATTCAAATTGAAGTAGAGATTTGACAGTTAAAGACATCCTTTAAGAACTTGTTATAAAAAAATGATTCTCCTTTAAAAATAGATTAAAAGATTAATTTTGTAATATTTAACATCTTAATAAAGTAATTACTTAGGATGCAAACGTAATTTTTAAATACATATTATGATATTTTCTTAATTATAAATATAGAATTTTGAGAATTTTGATGTTATTCTTTTATTTTATTTTATGTATTTCATACATATAATTTTAATTTTTATATATGATATATATAAATATATATAATATAATATAATACAATATGTCTATAATATCTAATATAGATATAAATATTATATAATATTATATTATTTATTTATATTATATCATATCATATCATATAATATCATATCATATCATATTATGTTAAATTATATTATATGATAATATAGTATAAATAATATAATATATTTTTCTTAAAAGAAAAGAAAACTTGGGGTTTGGCACTAAGATTGTGGAGGTAGGAGTTTCTCACTTTTCTTTTCATTCTTGTTAGATGAAATTGCCTTAAGAAAAAAAATTAGGGTTTGACACTATTGACAATTGCATTTTTTATTTCTTTTTAATTTAAAGTTTGGCATTGAGTTTGTTTGCTACATGAAAGGGGTTTTAAGTGGTGATTAAAACATGTTAATAATTTTTAAACTATCTTTTGAAATTTTTATCTTGTTTTTTTCATCTATACATACTTAGTGTCCATTGACTTAGAAGTTGATCAAGGCCATGGCCTTAATTCAAAGTATATAATTTGGATATTCAACTATTCACTAAATATTTGCATATCCCCCCTTCCAAGTTCTTTAGTGTACCCCATTGTTCATTACTTCATGAATTTTATATTGGCAATAACTACAGGACAACATGCTTTCTATATACATAACTAAATTTATAGTAGGAATTTCTTTGCCATGCGTAATGTGACTAATGATCTTTAATATTTTTCTATTTAATTTAATTTCATATATGAATTGTCTATATTTGAATTAAAAATATATCTTAATTGTTAACTATTAAACATAAAATTGAAAATAAGAAAAAAATAAGAGACAAATGTATATATAAATTTATGAATTGTTAAAATTTATTAAAAAAATTCAAAATGTTTCAATATTCACTTAGTAAGTTTTGGAGATACTCTTAGTAAATTTTCCTCACTAAATTTTAATTCAAATTAAAAACTACCAAAACTAAGTAAAGCAATGGCTTCAAGAATTTTTTCTTTAATTAAAATTAAAATAAAAAATAAAAAAGATTGATAATGTTAATTAAAATTTACAAGGTAAATATGAATAGTTTTAGAATTGTTCAATTAAATTACTTAGTAAAATTTAATAAAAATAAAATTTAATTTTCTTTGCAATAATATTAATTTAAGAATCAATGTAATTAATAAGAACTAATTTATTCAAATTATAACTAATAAAATGAAGAATTTTTTAATTAAAAATAAAATTGAAAATATAAAAGAATGGTAATACTAATTAAAGATTTATCAATTTTTTCTATTTTCCTTTGCAATTAATTATTTTTACTAAGTAAATTACTATGAAAAAATGTCAATTGATTATTGCAATTAAATTCTTATTCATATATCTAAAACACACAAGCCGATCTTCACCATAGAAGAAATGTGGAGCAAAACTAGAATGCCACTCTGTACACCAGAATACCTTTACAACAAACTGTTTCCTCTTTACAATACTAGAGGTTGACACCAGTAACACTTACTAATGATGTAACATAATGAAACTAATCAAAGCATCACTTGTTGACATAAATGACAACACAAACATAGGCTTGTTGACATCAATGACAACACCAACTACTCATACTTGCAACAAAAGATACAAAAGTGTCGGTTAGGTGAAGAGCAGATGATTGGATAATTGTGTAAGTCTAGAATGCATCTCCAGTGTTCAGAGAATTAGTCTTTTGGTCTGCATTGCTCTGCCATGAAGAATTCAGATATGTAGTGTTGAGGTAATGATGGTGTATGTTGGAAGACTCTAAATCCAAAGTTTCATTATTTGATTTCTTCCATAGTCAAAAATAATAGTGACAGAGTATTAGTCTGGTAATGGCAGTGTAATTGTGACAAAGTGTATGATTGGAATGCTCTGCATTCCACCACAGATGATTTTTTTTTTGTGTGGATTTGCAAAAGTATTTGAGGATGCCTGTAGTATGTTTTCTCCAAGTGGCAAGTGTTTTGGTTGTCTGTGTGTCAAGTTATGAGTGAATAGGTGGTTCATCTATTGTTACTTCACTTCTGGTGATGACCTTTGTACTTTTTGTTGTGCGGAGATGACTAAATTTTGGAGAAAAATTATGGGAATAATTATAGGTCATGCTGACCTATCTTAATATTTTATATGCTTTCGTTCCTTTTGCAAGGAGTTTATGGTTGAATGTTGAGCCGATAGGATGATATGTTGCATGGTACATGTTTTAGGTCAACTTAATTGATGTTTTGGTTGGTTGAGGTATATATACAAGTTTAATTCCTTGTGTGTATATAATAGAGATGCGAGATAAATAAGTGTGTGTGAGATTCAAAGCACATAAGTGTGAATTATGTTTGAGGTGAAGAATGAAGTGTGTCAAGTCAGTATTTTGAGCTTCAATGGAATTGTATCTTTAGCATAAGTCAGATGCATTATTATTAGTTCATATTTGGTAGTGAGCCACCCTTTCTTCTATCTCTTTCTACTTTGGGTAGTGAGCCCCTTGGCAATGATCCTTTCTTCTTTTGGACAATGAGTCATTGGATAGTGAGTCCACAAATTATATCAAACTTTGTAACCAGTTACAATATCTATATTGTGAGTTAATCCTCATCATGGTTTCTCCCTTTTTTATGTTTTCCATTTAAATTTGGTGTTCCTTTGTTCTTTGATGTGATGCATGATTTCTATGTTCCTTTCCATTACCAAAATTTTAATGTGATAAATTGAATGAATGTTTAAGTTACTAAGAATATTGATTCACCTCCCCCCTCTTAGTATTCTAGGTGTTCAACAACACATTGGTCCTAACTCAACTTACTTTGCTCTTAGGCCTTTAATGCCTTTCCCTAACAATGATGCCAAAGTTTTGGGACAACGTTGAGAAGAATAATTCAAAATTATGTCTATAATTTGGTTCATAAAATTTAGTTTGTACCTATGTTAATCTAGGGCATAAGCTTGTAAAAGGTGTAACAACTATATGATTAAGAGTTGAGGATAGCAGGTTGAGCAAGCATGAAATGCATCTTTAATTTTAATTAACTACCTAAGTGGAAATCCAACTCAATATCATTTTTCTAACTTTGTGACAAGAATAGTAGTGTTATGTGACAAGGACAACAACAATCTATAAGAGATGATAAATCTAAAACTTATAGTCACAATAAAGTGTATACATAAAGTATAACAATATGGATTATTAATTATTTATATTTAATATCAATCTCATAGTTCACAACTAAGTTAATATAAAAATTATGAATATTACTCATAAAATGATGCATAAGTAATCAAATCTGAATAATGGGAAGAATACACTACTTAACATAAAATATAGAGATCACCAAGTGTTCCAAGAAGTGGGTCATGCCTCCTTAGTTTTCCAAGTGATCCAAAAGGAAACAAATGCTCTTTTCCTTTTGGTTGTTTAGAAGACAAATTGATATATTCACTATAAACCTAGTTGCATACATGTATATCCTTACACATAGCCTATACTGTAATATTTACATATTATACCATATAACTATCAAGTCTATAAAAAGATTGAAATGTTTATTTTGGCTTGTGGCTAACAAACAGAGATACAAATCTTGGTCACTTGGCCACAAGTTTAAAACAACATTTAAAATGTCTTTCTTGTTACATAACAAAAAGATCATTTTAGAAAGAAAAGTATCCTCAACCATCTCCTCCACATGGCTTTCAAACGCATTCTTGTACATTGTAGATTCTTTGCTTATAATTTGATCCTACAATTCACCACCAAATATGGATTAGTTCCCCTCTGATTTCAGCAATACAAAGTACTTTTTATTCTTTCAACATATTAAATAATTTATACTTTATGGTAATTAATGACAAGAAGGATAAATGGAAGACAATAAAAATAGACATAGGGAACGACATAGGATTCAAAATAAGATGTTTTTCCCTCATCAATAAATATAGTTAATTATTGAAAATGATGCCAAATATATTGGAATATTTGTTTTGCAACAACCTCTATAGCCCCAAAAATGATTTTTTCATTTTATAGCCTGAAAATTAAGTTTTTGGAAGTAATTTTTTTTTAAAATAACACATGGGTAAAAATTTATTGATCAAGAGAAGGAATACCAAGGAAAATGCCTTAGGCCCACTAGGAAACAAAAGGAGCCCCCCAGGGGACCCCATAGCAAAACCAACTACCTATTATTGTCCTCCAAAACTAACTTATCTAAAACAAGAACACAATTAGGAAGCAAAAGATGCAAATCATTAGCATCCCAACCCTCCAAATACTCTGAGGCCCACTTATCGAGATAATTTTCCACTCTATTCCACTCTTGAGGAATATGACAAAAGGAAACATAATCCAAGGAGCCACAAAGATCCAAAATCTGCCTAACCACCATAGCAAGTTGCCAATTAGTGCCATCAACCCTTTTTCCCTCAACATGTATCCACCACAATCACTGAATTAGATTCACAAATCACCTTTTCCATCTAAGAGAACAAGCACATTGAACTGCATATAGAATAGAAAAATATAATTGTCAGTATGAAACCCCTTATAGGTGGAAAAAAGAAACACAACACCACCTTCACTATCGTGACCAACACCCACAATGCTAGCATGCCCAATATTTCCCCTTGAAGATCCATCAATATTGACCTTCAGGACACCATGAGGCAGTGTTCGCAACTAACCCTCTCTTTGAACCTTTTGTTTGGCTTGTCGAGGCCTTCTAACAACAAAAATTCCCAACCCTTTGTCAACGAAATTTAGGTTCCTAATGATAGGTCGCATGACATTAGGATCCACCTCAACTAAAAGATCAAATTTTGCAAAAAGTATCTCTTGATTCCCACTGCAAACATTTTTCCATAACTGAACCACCCCTAGCCTCACATCCTAGAAAATCATCATATTTCTTTCCAGCCAAAGGTGTCAAATAATGAAGGTAGGACCAATAGTTTAGACAATCTAGAGAAAAGAAGTCTAGGTAGGTCTACCCAAGCTTTCCCAAAACTCCACCAAAAAAGTGGCATGAGCACAAGCATGATTCCAAACCCCCCACAAAAGGTGCCAAAGCTCTCTGGAATAAGAACATTGGAAGAAAAGTTGAGAAACACATTCTTCACTATTATGGCACAACACAGACATAGAGGGGCCCTGGAAGCCTCTCCTCCTCAAGTTCTCCCAAATAAGGCACCTATTTTGGACAACCAACCAAACTAAGAAGTTACACTTGGGCCAAGAAAATTTATTCCAAACCTTCTTCCACTAGGGAACACCAACCTTCCTATGCAATTTTTTATCAAGCTCTAGGTAACCCAAGGAAACTAAAAATTTTCCCTTCAGATTTAGAATCTGTGCCAGGACATCCCTCCCTTTAAGAGAGTTACACACTCTCCCAACCAAAATCTTAGCAATCTCCTGATGATCCTCCTCAAAACCACCTAGTGGCCACTCATGGGGTTCCTTCCAGTGCATCACCTCCACTACACCCAAGACCTACCTGGATTTGAAGTCTGCCACTTTGCACCAACCTGCATCAAGAAAATAGTTGAAAAGGATTTGCAAATGAGGAAACATCGGAAGAAGAGGGGGATAACCATCCCAAGAATCATACTAGAAAAGAGCATCAAATCCTCCATGACAAATCCAAAAAAATCCCTCCTTAAAAAGCTTTCCTCCTCGCTTGAGAGTTTCCCAAATCATAGACCCCTTCTCTAGAAGGTTGTACCAAGGCACATATGAAGGGTTCACCCCCTGGAGGTATTTCAAAGTAAGAATTCTAGCCCAATCCTGATCTTGACAGGTACACCATCTCCAATACAATTTAGCAGCTAGGAGCTAACCATTCAAACCAATAGGCTTAAGCCCTAGGCCTCCCTCCTACTTTGGTCTGCAAATTGACTCCCACTTAACCAAACTCCATTTCAAAGATGACAAATTGCTCTCCCAAAAAAATTGATGGGCAAGGGAATCAAACTCCTTAATTTTCAAAGCAACCTATACAAAGCATCTGTAGATAGGAAGGGCCTAAACAAAAAATTTCAATAGTGTCACTCACTCAGCCGAAGAGCCATCTACAAGTCCAATGACTAGCCCTCCTACGAAACCTATATAGAACATCCTGCCATATCTCCTTGTGTTGAGACCCCACAATAATAGAAATCCCTGGGTAGCTCAAAGGAAGAGAGCTAATCTAGAAGCAAAAAATTCGAGCAATCCTACTTTGAATACGCTGAGGAGTGTTAAAAAACAAGATAGAAGACTTACCCTCATTAATCATTTGCCCCAAGGCAACCAAATAAGTGTCCAAAGTTCTCCTTAGGTTAACAACTTCATTAATTATGGTCATACCCATCAAGGTGGTATCCTCCACGAACTAGATATGGGAATGTGGAGGTAAAAAAAAAATCATTTTTAACATTAGGAGAAAGGTTGAGATAAATTTCCTAGCATTATATAACTTGTCAAACACCCTGCAAGAGGAAAGGGATTACCAACACTATCAAGTAAATTTTAGGGATTGAGAGACCCATAGACTCATAGAACCACTTGACCTTTTTGTTCATTTATAACATTCTACAAAGTGTAAATTTTCTCTAGCATCACCCTCTCATCTTATACTATGTCATGAAAAAATGGTATTGTAAATCAATATGTTTTATCCTCACATGAAAGGTTAGGATTTTATTTAGGTATATGATAGTCTACTTATCACATAGAATTGTAATAATTCTTAGACTCAGCCACATACCTTAGCACAGTGTTTAATTTAGATGCATTAATTACAAGCATGAAAAAATACCATATAATTTCTAGTTTTATAATTGAAAAATTTAACACATCTTGTTACATTCTTATCCAACTAATTAGGACATAAAATATATTGAAAATATATCCACCAATGGACATCCCTCAATTAACATCCCTCCACATATAACTCCACAAATCCATGAATAGTAATTTAGTGTCAAATCACCTATATAATTAACATGTTAAAAAACTGAGTACTTGGAGTTATCCCATAAATATCTAAATACCCAAGTAAAAAAAATGGTGTATGGCACCAATAATGAAGTAAAGTTTCAAGTTGTGTGGTTGGGTGTAAACCTTTGTAGAAGACTAGGTTTTGCAAAAATTCACCTCGAAGGTGACTCAATGATAGCCATTAATGCTATCCGGAGGGGAGTTTCCCCAAATTGGAAGTTGGAGAAGTGGTGATCTCAGATTGTTGGCGATCTTTTGCACTTTGAAGACTTTAAATCATCACATACCGATCATAGAGAAGGCAATGTAGATACCGATCAACTCTCGAAAGAGGCAATTAGTATCTCTGCAGGCCTTAGAGGTACACAAAAATTTGACGCAGTTCACCTCACATGAGCGAGCGAGCCTGGTGGTATACGGAGGCTCGAGCGTGAGGATGGTATGTCAAGAGATTTAATGCAGTAGGGCGTGGGAGTTGGTGATAAGTGTTTTAAGAGAGATTCAGGGGTCCGCAATGAGCAGAGAAAGCCATGGATACCACTATCTGCTTGGGCGCAAAGGAGAGGCAGATGGCATTTCGTGGGATAGTGTCGAACGCAAGGCTTAAACAAATTTTCAATACCACAGACAAGGAAACCTTGGTGATGATTAAAGGAATTCTTGGGGCTAGATTCATCTTCTCTACCTACTGTTTCAGAGTTAACTCTGACGTCTCCTCCATGTTTCTAGCATGGTTGCTTTAGGCGCGGGAGGAGATCGTGGTGATTCATTTTTTGAGGCGACACCTAGTCAAGGCTGGGTGGCGCCAGGCTCTGGAATTTTACCTCAGTATGGCGGTCGGGGTCTGGGTCTAAGACACGTCAGTAGTGTTTGGACTCAGATCGCTCTACGTATCAATAGCCCATGGATGCCTTTGATAATATGGAGCATTGGTGAGGGCGTGGAGGCCTAGATGGTGGAGGTTTCTGGTAACATTTTCCTACTGAAGGAGCGTACTGTGGCAAGCAACTTGGTGATTGGACTTGCAGTGTTAGTTCTGTCAGCTAGGGACGAAGTCCAAGAGAGAAGTGGGGATGGGGAAGAAGGTGCAGACAGTGTCAATGGAGACTGAGGAGTAGTCTGTTGGAAGAATCTACTAATTTCTCCAATATTTTTGGTTGTCTGTTTCATAGGCTAAATATAGTTACCATTTATTTGCATGTTCCGTTCTGCAGTTTGTATGCTCTGTTCTGCATCAAGTTTGTAACCGCTCTGCAGGTGTAACTGCTGTCCAGCGGTGTATCTACTTTCCAGAAGTTTCTATGTTTCTGAAAAGTCCTCTTTATATTGAGGCACCTTGCAATATTCTCTAGAATCAATCAATAGAATTATGAATGCTGTAGCATTCTCGTATGAATTATTTCTGTTTTGTTTGAACAATTTTCTGTTTGCGCATTTTCTGCACCTCTTTCAAATTGGTATCAGAGCGTATGGTAGAAGATCCTGAAGATGTGGTGAGCAGAAGATTGTTGAAGAAGCTAGGTTATTAGTGTTTCTGTTTGCAGATCATGATTGGAGCTAGACTGTGAGATTTGAAGGAAAGAAGATCATGGAGATTGCTGGTAAACCATTATTTGCTTGGAGATTATTTGTTTCCGATGTGAAATTATTGTCAAGGTGTTGAAGGAGCTGCCGTTACATGTGGATGTTGCAAGCAGTAAAAATTCTAAAGCTGCCGCTGCTTAAGATCAAAAGTGTCAAGACTGATCGCTATTTTGCAAAAGTTAGTTGCAGTCAAGGTGAAATAAGCAAACCAATTTTTTGGTAAGAAAATTACAGATTAAGAAGGAAGCAATAGTTCTTATGAAGCCGTAGAATTTAAATAAGGCAAACTATGTTTTAAAAAAGAATTATTTTGTTTAAAGAATCACAGTTGTTCAACCTAATTTCTCTTTTGGAAGTTGAATATTCTGTCTGTAACAGATCGCATAAATAATATATTGAATTGCAATTTAGAAAGAGTGGAGGTTGTGTTTTTTGTAACAGATATTGTAGGGCCGCAGCCAAGGAAAATTACAGAATTTCAGATGTTGGAAAAGAGAGATCGCTGTTTGCAAATTTGAATGGGAAATCACTGATGGTAATGCTGTCAAAGCAAAGGTACTGTGTTTGAAAATTATTGATGTCAAAAAGAAGAATGTGTCAAGAGGTTGTTGAAAGTTCTGATTTGTAAAGCTTGAAGAAAGGTTGCATTGTCAGATGGCAATTTGAAGGTGCAGGAATCAAGTATTGAAAGATTTTGGAATCAAAGAAGGTTAATCAAGTATATAAGGTGAGTTCAAATCTTTTGTTGCAATGGGAAAGCAAGGTAAAAGAGTGTTGAAAGAAAATGCAAATTTAGTTTCTGAAGTATATTTTTTAAATGAAAAATTAATGAAAGAGAGAAAAAAATGGTTTGCATTTATGAATGAAAAGTTAGCAGAAAAATGTAAACTTCTAAATGAAATTGAAGAGAAAAATGAAGAAATCAGACATTATGAGATAGAATTGAACACATTTCAAGAGGGAAATTTAAAGATGTTTAATGAAATCAAGAAAATGAATGATGAATTAGAACAAAGAGGGAAGTTGATTGATGATTTAAAAGAGAAGTTTAAAATGTTTGATGAAGTTAAGAGAAAGAATAATGATTTGGAAGATAAAATAAAGAAATTAGAAAAAGAGAATAGTTTATACAAAAAGGAAATATCAGGATTGAATAAAGAAAATGAATGTTTGAAGGCAAAGAAATTGGTATGCGATTCTTGCAGTACATAAGATTTGAGTTTGTCATTTGATAAATGTGATTTTGCTAAAGTTGTTTGTGATGGAGATAAACATGAGTCTGAGAATTGTGATGGTGATGTATTTGATTCTGCAAATATTTCTAGCTGTTTTGATGATAATGTTGGTTTAAAACTCATGAAGACAATGGGATATAAAGGTTGAGGATTAGGTAAGCATGAGCATGGAATGAAAGAGCCGATTGAACCAGTTATGAGGCCTAAGTATGAAGGACTTGGATATGTGACAGGTAAAGGAAATAATAGAGGTTTAACAAAATTTGTTAAAGAAATGGAATGTGTTTAATGTTGTCATTGTAACAGGAAAGGTCATACAATACATGTTGGGATCTACACCCATGCAAAATTTGTGGTATGAGAAATCATTTAGAAAAGATGTGTTGGCAAAGAGAAAGGAAAAATGAATCTATGACAAGATGCATGCAGTTCAACTGTGGATGGAATTATGGATCGAGTTGGAAAAAGGTTATAGGCATGTTAAAAAATTTATTCAAATATAAATGTTCATATGTCAAAGATGAAACAAATCAAGAGAGGTTTGTTGGTCTAGGAATACGTCAAGGAAGATAGAAATCTATAGATAGTGAGTCTGCAGAAAAGAGGACTTCCTAATTGAAGTTTTGAAGATTTGAAGAAATTGAAAGATTGCCACAATAGGGGGTGAGAGTTGGAGATCAATAGATCTTGAAGATAGTTTGAAGATATTATCATGCAAGAAAAGGATTCAATGAGTTAGTATACTTGAAAGACAAAACTTGGAAAACAAAATTTCGGAATGAAAATACGTGGTCAAAATTAGGGGGGTGTGTTGGAAGAATCTACTAATTTCTCCACTATTTTTGGTTGTCTGTTTCATAGGCTAAATATAGTTACCATTTATTTGCATGTTTCATTTTGCAATTTGCATGCTTTGTTCTGCATCAAGTTTGTAACTGCTCTGCAGGTGTAACTACTTTCCAATGGTGTATCTACTTTCCAGAAGTTTCTATGTTTTTGAAAAGTCCTCTTTATATTGAGGCACCTTGTAATATTCTCTAGAATTAGTCAATAGAATTATGAATGTTGTAGCATTCTCATATGCATTATTTCTATTTTGTTTGAATAATTTCTATTTGTTCATTTTTTGCACCTCTTTCATAGTCGGGGTCATCCAATACATCTGGTGGTGTTGAAGGTGGAATTGTAAATTGTTTTTTAATTTTTTATTGTCATGTATGATCATTAAACTTTCCATTTGGCCCCAGATAGGCCCCCTTTTCCCCTAAATTAATATATCAAAAAAATATCTAAATACCCTCTTAATTGAACCCCAATGTACTCATCTAGTATTATACATGAAACAACTAAGGACTTCCTTCTTGGGTAATATCTAGTCTAGTAAAAACCATTAAATACATAAAGATTCCAATAGCACTAGTATAAGGTACTCAAGCTTTATCCTTTATCTCACCAAAAAATTGAAAGCCGCTCTACTAAAAACTTAGTCCCCATAAAAATAGGAACATATACTAAGTTACAAGTTATCATTTTGAACCTCTTCAACACCAAATCCACATACTTGATTTGGCCAAACTAAAGATTATTGTTTTCTATATCTCTTCTAATCTACATACCCAAGATTAACCTTTAAACCCTTAATTATTTCATCTCAAACCATGTTGAAAGTTGAGGCTCAAATTCACATAACATATCATCAATATATAATTTGATAACAAAGAAATTGTCATTTTCTTTATTATAATATATGTAATCATCCATTATGAATCTTAGAAATCTCAATCCAATGAAAAAGTAATCTTTTTTTTTTACCACATATTAAAGGTGATTGATTATAACTATACAAGTATTTATTTCACTTAAAAACTAAATTTTCTTTACCTCTTTCAATGTAATGATCTAGTTGTCTCATGTAACTTTATTCCTCAAAATCACCATGAAGGGAGGTTGTCTTCACATTCATCTTCTCAACCTTAAAATTAGAAGCTACTATAGTAGGTACTAAGAATTGAATGGATAATAACTAATAACTTGATATAAAATCTCACCATAATTAATTTTCCCAACCTATAAATATCCCTTCACAACTAATCTCACCTTGCAATTCCCAACATTTCATTTAAAATTATATTTTTTTATCATCCATTTGCATCCAACAAGTTTTTTCAACCAAAAAATAGGTACAAAGTCCCACATATCATTGATCTAAATAATGCAACCATCTCCTCATCCATAGCCACTTCCTAGGAATCTACATCATCTATACCCTAGCCTCCTTCACAATGATAGGCTCATATAAATTATTAATCAAAGGAAAAATAAAAATCCAATCAAGAGGCTTATACCAATCTAATTTTTTGTTGTGTCAAGTGGACTTCTTCAAGAGTTGAGGTGGAGGTTCAACCTCCTCTTTGGAGCTATCTAAACTATTTAGCTCTCTTCCTCTTATGTCCTTGGGCTTCTAGTTTTACCTTCTCAATTTTTGGGGTTAGTTGAACCGCATCCCTTTTGATCCATCTATAACTATAATACTATGGAAGAAAATTTAACTTGTCTAAAGATAATACATACTATAAAAAATTAACCACAAGATCCCAAAGCCTATAATAATTTATAGTAATACCACAACTAATTATGATACATTTTATAACCTTATTATATAACTTGGACCACTTCTCTCTAGGAACATGTGTATATTGCTTACAACCAAAGACTTGAAGATGTATCAATGAGGGATTATTTCCTATCTACACCTCCATGGTTGTCTTGTCAATAAGAGTTGATGTAGTATACTTGTTAACTAAGTAACAAGTTGTGGCAACTGCTTCTCAAAATTTTTGTTTCAAGATAGATTCACTTAGTGTACTTTTATCCCTCTGCATCAAAATTTGGTTCATTCTTTCTAGAACTCTATTATATTAAGGGATGTATTGAGTTATCTTATGTATATCTTTTTGGTTACATGAGCTACAAGTCCCGAATCTCTAAGGATGAACAATCTCCCAAGCGTCAGTTGTGTCAAACCTAAGAAGAGTACTCCAATTCGTATGCTCAAGTTAGGAAAATAAGGACTAATTACTAAGGTGGGTAAGACCTTATACATATATTTCCTTTATTTTACTAAGAAGATATATCACAAATCGTTGTGAAAATTGTACAACCATCTAGTTGACTAACTAATAAACACACATTTAAAAATGTACATTACACACATGTAGACACTCACTTTAGGTTAATTATGCCTTTAATCAAATTCACTCTTTAAAGATTACAATATTTTATTCCTAAGTTTGGAAAAATCCCATATAGTTTCAATCATAAAATACTATACCTAGATATAAAAATTATGAACCTGTATTTTATAAGATTTTATCTACTATATTTCTCTATTCCCCCCTTTTTTGTCCTCTTCAATAATGAAAATTATGGTCTTTATTCCCTATTTTAGGTTGTGCCCAAGTGAGGAACATGCACACTTGTAAAATAATCCTATAAATCCATGACCTTTGGCACTTGCAAGGGTGCCCATACATTTATTTTATTCTTTTCATCATTTTAGTACTTTGAAACAACCTTTTCCATGTCCATCTCTATGTGCACAAAGTATTAGGGACTACCCTCATTCAATTTACAACAACTCTAGATCATTAATGGCATTCAAAAAAGGTGAAGAGTAGGAAAAACAAGTGCATTGAATCAAGGCATTAAAATATATACATTCAAGTTCTTGACAAGAGCAAGTGGGTGGTATGAAAGAATGATGCCTAGATCTACAATATATTTTATATTAGTAATGAATATCTAGATATAGAGTGAAACAACATAGAGAAGCTGAATAAATCCATAACAAACATCACCAATATATGGCATGGGAGTGATATAATAACGTTGGTGATTTTTTTCCATAGAATTTGATCAGCAGATCATGATATTCAAATAATTAAAAATTTTCATTTCACCCCTCAAGAAAATAGTGCAATAACAATGTTGAATAGAACAATTTTGGAGAGGGCTCACAATATGCTTTGAACATTAGCTTGGGAAATCAATTTTGGATGGAGCTTGTTAATGCAATTGTCTATTTGATTAACTAAAGTTCATCCTATCAATTGGATTTTAAACTTTTGAAGGAGAAGTGGCAATGAAGGAGAATTTCATATAGTCATTTGACGGGTATTCAGGTGTGAAGATTTCATTCATATCTGATAGGAAAAAATAATGAAGCTTGACGCTAAGTCAAAATGGTATATTTTTATTGGTTACAGAGAGGAAAATTTTGATTACAGGTTGTGGGATCTAGTTGCTAAATAGATTACTAGAAATCAAGATGTCATCTTCAATGAAAGAGTAATGCCATGTTTATCAAAAAAAGGGAAGTTGATGAAAGAGTATGTGTCACTGGATGACATTACAGATGACAACGATATGTTATATGATATTCCCAACTTACAATATAGTAAAATCTTGGCACAAAACATAATTCCTCATGCTCTATAGACCAACGCTACTATAAACCAGTAGGGAACTTATTATCTTTGCTGCCTATTAAAAGCTCTATGCCTAGTAAACAAAGCTTGGTGTAGGGTATAGACCACACTCCAACACAACATAGTCCACAGATGTTGTTAACCTCCTTACATGTTATGCTGCCCCCTAACACTATTTTTTTCCTACACAAGCATTACCAAACAACGATATGTTATATGATATTCCCAACTTACAATATAGTAAAATCTTGGCACAAAACATAATTCCTCATGCTCTATAGACCAACACTACTATAAACCAGTAGGGAACTTATTATCTTTGCTGCCTATTAAAAGCTCTATGCCTAGTAAACAAAGCTTGGTGTAGGGTATAGACCACACTCCAACACAACATAGTCCACAGATGTTGTTAACCTCCTTACATGTTATGCTGCCCCCTAACACTATTTTTTTCCTACACAAGCATTACCAAATCCCTTGCAGCCCCCTCTTCCATCGTGTGCATCCTTAAATATGCAATGACATTTTGATAAGTCAAACTCTCTTGAATCACAACCTTTACAAACTCTAATTCTACTGCCTTTACCAATTTTGATGAGCAATGGCCAAATTTGGATCAGAAAACATTATCTCAAACTTTGTTGGTGTATAAACACTTATCCTAAGTTGTTTATACTAACTTAATCAAAGTTAGGCGAATTCCTCACATGCTCTTTGATTATCTCAAAGAGGATAGTTGCTTATTCCACACATGCCCTTTGATTATGTCAAAGAGGTTAAGTTGTTTGGGAGATGTGTCAACTCAATGGACACCTCATGCTATTCCCATGGATAGTTGGCTATTCTCATGGATAGTTGCACTATTCTCATGGAGGATTCCCCACCACCTATCCTTGTATTGTGGAGAATTGGGTATCCAATATCTCATATTTATATCTTTGCATTTCTTAATACATCAAGTCGATTTCATTATCAATCTCGTACTTGATAGATGTCTTTGTAGATCTGGATAAATCTACATGGTATGAGAGCCATGTAAGTGAAAAGCTTCTCGTTTTAAGCATAATCAAGCACTCAGCCATTTCAAGGTTCAATTTTCATTATTTTTTTAACAATGAGGAGACTGTACTAATCTTCTTTGTGCAGAAAAGATGTAATTTTTTTAAAAAAAAAATTAGCAGAGGGTCTTTCAAACCTCTACCTATCTACCCATTTTGGGTACAATCTTGGTATTTGCGGGTTTTTCAAGGAGGTATCTCACCTACTTAGCCTCGATCTTCTCTTTCTTAGGCTCATTTTTTTTGAAGGCCAATGCGTGGAAGATTGGCGTTGAATCCCTGAGTGTAAAGCGGTCGATATGCAAGCCATAGCTTGGTCACACCTCTAATCACAGAGGCACGTTTTATTTCTTCGGACCCTTCGGTTTGTGGTCCAATCTCCGGTCACTGCTTTGTCCAAACTCTGGTTTCTGGCGTACCGATCTGCATTGGCTTTTTTTACTGGTACAAGTTTTTTTGATCAACGACTAGGCTGTTTGTTGGCTCATTTGAGCCCGTCTACATTGTCCGCTAGATTTATTGTCACCAATGTGGATCGTTCCTCTGGCTGTTATTTCTTTTATCCTGATCACCAGTCAACATTGGCGTCGGCGTACATTCCTTTTTGCATCGGCCTGATAAACCATTCAAGGCAGCCGATCCAATTGGTACCGCCCAGCAAGCAAGCAAATTAGCTTGCAGATCGGGCCCATTCGCTGGTGAAGGTCGTCGCTTGCTTGAGGGGTTTTGAAGGTCACTTGGCATTTTTTCAATAGCGCCCATCTCCACCTAGAACCAACAACCCACTTTAGTAGTCTTCCACTGGCAAAGATTCAAATAGAGTCTGAATCCAATTTGCAACATAGTTTGGTTGCATAAACACTTTAACTTTTTTTCACAGTCCACTTGTTCCAGTCTTCTGTCCTTCAAGTGCTTTGGTTGGTATAGCTGTTACCTGCTGGAAGCCCTAAGGGCTTGCAACAGATGAAGAAGAAGCAGATACTTTGATTGGGGTAACTATTTAATTGACATTAGGTTCCACCTGAGACTCAGGCCTGAAAGTGAAGGTGAAGGTGAAAAAGTTAGTGAAGATGAAGGTGATGGGACTCTCCACAAGGCCGGAAGTATTTTGTGGTGCATCAACGATTTGAACAGCTGTTTAGCTTTGATATCTGCAGCACTCCATTCATTTTCCAAGACCAAGTCAATGCACGTTTGCATTCATTTGAACTCCCTTGCACATGGTTGCTAGCCTCGCGGCTGTAGAAATCACTCCACTAGTGGCTTGTGCATTTATTGACCTGTGTAGAGGCCAGTCAAAGTTAATGCATTAAGTGGCATCTCAAGCTAGTTTATTTTATGTCTTCCAATAGCTGCTCTTGTTTCAACATTTGTTATTGTCATTTGTTGAATTTTTTTGGCAAGTGTTTATTGGTTCACTCTTGGATGAGAGTTGATTGGTTGATGAACAATTGTGCATGATTTCATGTCTTTGCATGTCTCAATTTATTGTAATTTTTTGAAAGATTTGAATAAGCAAATCAGCAAGCGCATGCCTTTAATCCAAATATTTGAGTACTTTTAGCATATTTTTTTAATAATTTGTTTTTACAATTTCCTCCTTGGATAGGGGTTCCTCCTCCTTGGATACTTTGTTATTGGAAAATTATCATTTGGTGTTGTTTAATGAATCATCTTGAAGCCTACACTTCGGATAGGGGTTCCTCCTCCTTAGCAAGTCTACCAATTGAGTCATCGTATTGTGTTGTTTCTAGTAAGCTATTTCCTGGCCTGTACCTCAGATAGGGGTTCCTCCTCCTTGGTGAGTATCAGATCTATCTTACTATGAGAGTGGTTATTTGCATAAATCCTTATTCTAGTGTAAGTCTGAGAGTTCAAAGCCTCAATCATATTCTAGAAAGACAGTTGGACCAAATAATCCAACCCCCTCATTTTGCTCCTATTCCCTCATGCTCTATTTTTCTTGGGGAAATAGGATAGTTTAAAAGCTTAGTTTAGTTGTAGTTACTGATCTGCAAAACCGGAGAAAAATTTAGCTACAGTGCAATTATGTTTATGCACCCTTGTGTCCTGTAGTTGAACAAAAAGATAGGGTATTCTATTATTTAATCCCGAAATCAACAAAGAGGGACTTCTTCTCTCTAAATAACAAAGAATTTGTTATCCAAGGAGGAAATTGTAACAACAAATTATTAAAACAATATGCTAAAAGTACTTAAATATTTGGATCAAAGGCATGCACCTATTCATTTGCTTATTCAAATCTTTCAACAAATTACAATAAACTGGGACATGCAAAGGCACAAAATCATGCACAATTGCTCATCAATCAAACAACTCTCATCCAAGAGTGAACCAATAAACACTTGCGAACTTGAGGCAACAACGATGCAACAATTTTTGAAATTTCGACTAGCATAATGGCTCTATCGAAGATGACAGAGTTGTTACTATGGAAAAACAATCTGTCAGGACAAATTCTGTCAAACATTGGTGAGCTAAGTAGATTGTTCGTGTTGGATCTTTCTGACAATCAACTCAGTGGCAAGATTCGAGATGGGATTTCCAAACTCATGACTTAGCTCATTGATTCCATATAGTAGGTTGATTGAACTACACTAGCATTTTTGTTTGTAAATACACTCATGTAGTGTCGTTGAAAGTGTAAAGGGAATTTGGAAATTGTACTCACACTAATCTATAAACTGTAATGGGGGGTTGAAACAATCTCAACTTGAATCACATAGATTCTTATCTCATTTGTATGTGTGCTCAATGCACATCCTTTTCTTCAGTTGGGCCAAAAAAATTCTTGGATAGGTACATCCTAGTCTTCATCCTTTGATCACTATGATTTCAATTTGTTTGCTCAATTATCTTGGAATTAAGGGAATGGTAGAGTTTACTACTACAACATGCTTTAGGAGTTCCTTATACCTACATTGGGGTCTACGTCTACATCATCATCTTTTAGAGGGGCTATCTAATCCTTTTCTCTTTGTTTTCTCCCTTTTGGAGGAAAGTTTTTCCTAATGGGTTTTCTTTCTTCCTCTGTTTTATGAGAAATGCTTTTGTAAATGAGTACCTAAAATGGCGCACAACTGGGACTCATATTTATAAACTCACCTAAGCTATGCTTAAGGGGGTGTTGGTGTATAAACACTTATCCTAAGTTTATACTAAATTGATCATAGTTAGGCGAATTCCTCACATGCTCTTTGATTACGTAAAAGAGGATAGTTGTTTATTCCACACATGCCCTTTGATTATGTCAAAGAGGTTAGGTTATTTGGGAGATGTGTCAACTCAATGGACACCTCACGCTATTCCCATGGATAGTTGACTATTCTTATGGATATTTGCACTATTCTCATGGAGGATTTCCCACCACCTATCCCTGTATTGTGGAGAATTGGGTATCCAATCTCTCCTATTTATATCTTTGCATTTCTTAATATATCAAGTCAATTTCATTATCAATCATATACTTGATAGATGTCTTTGTAGATCTGGAGAAATCTACAAACTTTCCTAGCTCATAATACTCAATATCTACCTCAACAACAATCTCAAGTTGATAATTCAGAATAGGGTACTTCAAGGAGTTGATGCCACAGTTGAGGAGATCCACAGAGAGTGAAAGCCTCCTAAAAATTTTAAATATTTTATTCGTCATTCATTATTTTTTTCAAGTTGAACCTATAGTATTTGAACAAGCATGTAGTGAGAGAGATTGCACAAAATGGATGGAAGCTATGAAAGAAGATATGAGATTATTAATGGAAAATTGCACTTGGAGGAGACAAAAAGTGATATAGAGCCAGACTAGCTGTGAAATGATTTGATCAGCAACAGGGATTTTTCACTTGTATTTAAAATGACTACTATTCAGGTAGTGTTGGGATTAACTATTGTTTATAATATTGAACTTGAGCAGCTTGATGTAAATACCACATTTATACATGGTGATTTAAAAAAAGAATTATATATATACAACAACCAAAAGGTTTCAAGAAAGGACATGTGAATATAGTTTGCATATTTGAAACAAAGTTTATATGGGCTAAAACAAGCTCTATGATAATGGTACCTCAACTTTGATTCCTTCATGACCGACAAAAAATTATCTAGGTGTGAATTTGATTTGTTTGTTTATTATAAAGTTGTTGGAGAATGGTGAATTTATGTTGTTGTTATATGTTGATGATATTCTAGTAATCAAAACTAGCATGAATGTTGTTAGCGAACTAAAACAGAATTTAGCTAACAAGTTTTTATGAAATATCAAGGGGCTGCTATGAAAATTCATAGAATGACAATTATAAGAGATGGGAAAAAATGAAAATGAAAATTTTCACAACAAAGTTATAATGAAAAGGTTTTGGATAGGTTTCACATGAAGAATGTCAAGATGTTAGCACTCCTCTAGTTAATCATTTTAAGTTATCTTCTGAATTGTGTCCTAAAACATAAGAAGAAAAAAAATATATCAAAGGAGTGTCTTATTCCTCTATTGTTGGGAGCCTTATATACACGATGGTCTGCACAAGGCTCTATTGGAGTACAAGACCACCGAGAGGGGAGGTGAATCAGTGGTCTAATGAAAAACCAAATTTGAAAACTCAACTCTCTTGCATTATACAAAGAAACCCATTGAATACAATTCAAACATGATGTGAAGTATTTTTTCTTTTCCTTGGTCTTTTTAGTCTTCAACTTCCTTTGTTTTGGCTTCAGAGATATCTGGGTTTTTGCAAGACCAATCGGAAAGATGGGAAATGTGCCACGTGGTGGCTACATGGATTTCTTCTATCATCTTCTTTTCAGAGGAGGGCCTAGAACACGTGTCAACTCAGAGGAAGTTTTCTTCAAAATATTTTTTAGAAACATATAGAATTTCTGCCCATGTGATGCATCATCTCTTCGCTGAAGAAATATTGTGCCTCTTATGAGACAATATCTTTTGGGAGTTTGTTGGAGTTTTCTTGCGTTTCTTTTTCCTTAGTTTTTGGGATGGGAGCTTTAAGTCAATGCTTCTAGATGATTTGATCGACCGAATAGACCCTTTTTCTAGGCTATTTTTTTTTAGGATTTGATCATCTACGAGCCTCTATCTTTACTAAATATCTTAAGAACAATAATGCAATAGTTAGGAATTGATGAGCAAATATTATGGTGACCTAACTAAAGATCTATAATCAGATTGTGAGCTATCAAGTACCAACATCTAACAATAATTACTTTTGTGCTATGGTGGTGTCTTCTCCTTGGGTGGCTATAAAAGAAGGGTAGCGACACATAGAGGGATTAGATTCCAAGCTGCAGTTTCCTATGCTGAATGAAATAGTTTCTTTAGTTTTCTTAGAGTAATAGAATTGTTTTCAGAAATTAAGTTGTAGAACTACTTTTCTTTGGTATGTTATATCTATTAAGGTTCAAACTATTGCCAGATTGGCATTTGACCTCTATTTCAAAGTTCATTTAATATTAAGGCACAAACTATTGAGGATAAATTGTTGAGACTGTGCATGTATGGCCATTTTCAATTTTCTTTCTTTATATTATTGTTCTGAATGAAATATTATGTCTTACAAGATAATTTGGATAGTTTGAGTAGCAGATTTCCATATTGTATGCTCATATCACAGAGTGATAACTTAAGAAAACTGGATTATGTCATTGGACTTCTCTATTTTTCTAAAAGTTGTTTTATTTTACTATGTTGTATTAGGAGGAAGAGTTCATATGATTTTTGAGATGTTTTTTTGTTACTCATAGAATTCTTTATGTTTGATCGGACCTTAATGAACACTACCTGTAGAAAGATTTGAACGGCTGCACTATGCTTGAAGTTAGCCTTTGTTGTTCATTCTCTTTCCAACAATGAAGGCTTGTGGTGTTTTGTGTCTACTTATATCAATCATAGGAATGATTTGGGTTTGAAATTTTGTAAAAGCTTTGGCGCATCACCTTTTATGTTTTATGTTTACATTTCCTTCTCCCCTTATCTCCAAACCGTCAAAGGAGAGCCAACTTTCTATAAAAACCACAAAGGTATTCAGTGAGATGCAATTTGTCCCCCATTCGCTGAATTTCACATAAGAATGTCAAAGAGGTGCAAGCTTTGATGATCAACAATTCTTTTTCTGGCATGCTCAGTGGGACAAGGAGATTTCCGAATGCCTGCTTAGAAGTCAGAAATATTTCTTAAATTAGGCTAAGGAAAGGAAATTGGAAGTTTCATGCCCCGAGTCCAAACAAGAGCATCTTCGAGAGGTCACTTCTAGTACTCTCAGTTACCTATCACAACCCCTAGAAGGAGAAGACTTACATGATCTATATCACCTGTAAGGAGCAATAGACTGAGAAGTCAGAGGCCAATGTCCAGATCTTTATCTACTCCACCTAGAGGCTCAAGTTTCCAGATTAGAATACTTGTATATCTGATTCATAGGAACCTTTTCTCTATGGCTCATATACCACCCCCCACTCCTAGAAACTTCGTCACGTCGGATATCAGTAGTCCACTATGACCACCCACACCCCTAGATGTGTGGCCTGCCATAATCGACAATGCCCTCAAGGCCATTTCAAAGTTCTTTGGAGAAGAATTCAAAACCCCTTCCAAACACCTCAAAGACATAGTAGAGGAAAATATTGCTCTAAGGATTTTGGCCACCTCTTTCAAAGGAAAAGCCCAAGAGTGGTACCGATCTTTGGCATCTAACTCTATTATATCTTGGGTTCAACTTGGAGAGAAGTTGTTTGAATGCTTTTTAGAAAGGGGAGATCGCTCCTCGCTATTGCATCAAGTAATCACCATCAAAAGGGCCCCATGAGAGGCAACGAGTGATTTCAACACTAGGTTCAACAAAACTTGGTAAAGGATCCCTGCGACTGCCCGACCCCTAGCTACAATGGCATTCATGTTCTACTTGAAGGCTCTCAACTCATATATCGTAGTTATGATAACTTCCATGGGGAGAGACATCTTGCTCAACACATATGAGTTGGTTGTGCGTGCAGAAAATAGTTTGATTGATGTTGGGAAGCTCCCGCCATGACCCCCTATCCATATGTTTGCAGAACTCCCTGGAACATCTCGAGAAGAAGCCTCTCCAAGCACTCCTGAAACTCAAAATAGCATGTCAGTATCCAATTCCTTCATGGCATATATTAGCAACATAAATACCCTTATGAAGACTTTTGTCAATGAGCTAGTTATCATCAAACAACAACATGCGATACCTCCAAAGCCGAACACCCAGACCTATGGTGGAAGCAGGCCATCCTATCAACACAACACATACTAAGGTTTTTCCTGAGGAGGAGGCCAACAAACAACATTTACAAATTAGATAGTTCCAGTCACTATGCCACTTCAAACAGTAAAAGATAGCCAGAGCAAAGAGATGATTTTAGGCCATAATAACTTGGCGGAAGAGATGGAAATATGGTGTTTTCCATGCAGCGATAGTCATCTACCCTCAAATTACCCAAAGGGGAATATACAAAAGGAGATAGCGAAACAAAGAAGAAAAGGAATGCTCTTGACCATTGATGAATTTGTCTCCCGAAATGGAGAATGCTCGTTTTAGGGAACAAACGTAAGGGATGTCTTGGGAGAAAGAGCAAGACACTACACCCGATCAAGCTCTCTTCTCATGGGTAGAAGAGGAAGATACAGTATTCACAACCAAAACTCTGATGACTAGCGCTCCACAAGTATAGTCAGATTACAACACAAGATAAGAAAGAAGGCTCACAGGAGAATACATGCAACAACCTCTACCACGACCTCAACTACGTCCACCATTGCTGCAAGAGAAGTAGTTTCCACCACCTGGCATCTAGTCTTGTCTGTAGCCACATAATCCACCATTGTCCAAGGAAAAGGCCAGTAAAATATTGAGCTTAATCCCAATGGAATGTCTTCCTCCAGAGACAAGAGAAATACCACTGTACAAATCTAAAACTCAACTAGTCAGAATGCTCAATGTGGTGGAACAATTAAAGAAGGTGTTTTCCAATGTATCACTATGGGATTTCATATCTATTTTTGAATAAAAGACTCTACTGGGTGAAGCCAAAATAGTGGTTTACAATTCAACTGAGGAAGGAAAACTCACAAAAATGACCCTAAAGCAAAAAAAGTGATTTTAGGGGTTCATACAAACCTACTGATTCGATTGAACCCATTAGGGGTTCACTCGAACTAGGGTTCAAGCAAACACCTTTAAGTTTTGGCCACCAAAAAACAAAACAAATGCATAGCAAAGGGGGTTCGAGTGAACCTCTAGGGGTTTGCTCGAACCCCCCTTGCACCTCATCCCCCTCCTGAGACACAAAAAAAGTCTAATTTTTTACACTTCAGAGCTTGGGTTGAGGATGAAAATGGAGAAATCTTTAGAAACCCTTCTAGAATCAGATAGTCCTCGGAATTAGCTATCCAACAAATATAATTTTAATATGTTTTGGCTTTATTATGTATTTGTTATTTTAGTTTTATTAAACATAGGTTCTTCACTGAAAATGAAGGTCTTTGTTATGCACATTTGGAAAAATAGCAGATTATCAAATATTCTTTTTGAAAAATATGAGTGCACCAGATATTAAAGTCCTTGATCCAAACAAAAATAAAATTGAATTTTGATATATACAAAAAACGTTACGCGTTATACGGTCGCGCTATGTCTGAATTGTAATTGGTTTGACTTAGAAACTTAATTAAAGAAAAATTATTCAATGAAAACTATCTAACCAAGTGGAAGCACTAGATATCGGAGTTACAAATCTAAATTCGAAATAATTATAATTTTATCTTCATGGAAAAAAAATTATGCATTATATGGTGTGTGCCACTTTTTTTAAATGTTGTTTTTTGAAAAAAACCATTTTTCATGGGAGATGGAAAAAAAAGTACAATATGATTCCAAAAATTTTGAAAAAAATATTTTTAGAATCTCCAAAAAAAATGTGACAAGACTCTAGTTTGCATCATCTTCAAATTCCTCATGGTTTAGCCGCTATAGGTGCCTGAATGTGAAGATTTAGTTAAAAATAATAATTTCAGTGTCTAGTTTGGCCAAAAATTGTAAACCACTATTGTGGGATCACCCTGCTTCGGGAATCTTTGAAGAAGGAAGAGGAAATGCCTCGAATGGAAGTAGCTCCAATATGCGATCAAAGTAAAGATAAAGTACTTGTGTCAGAACCTCAAGCTCTGAAGGAAACAGCTTAAACAAATGATGTAGGAAATACGAAAGAGAAAGAGGTAAGGAAACCAAAACCGATACCTTTCTTTTTAACACTTATCGTAGGAGATAAATTGTTGCATAATAATATGATTGATTTGGGGGCTAGCACAACTATAATGCCAAAACAAGTGGTAGATGCTTTGAAGCTCAGGTATGAGCCCCTTGAGATTTAGGAATCATGCAACTAGATGGGAAGAAAGTTTCGATCGTTGGTCAAATTAAAAATTTGTCTCTAACCCTCTTTTTATGCCCAAGTCAAACAGTCAAGCAAGAGGTAGTGGTGAAAGATATTCCACTAGTCTTCAGAATGTGTTTATCAAGAGATTTCATCGCCAAGCTTGGTGGATACCTGGCACTTGACTAGTCCTACCTGATATTGAGAACCAAGCACAAAGCAAAGATGAAGATTCTTTCTAAATCCTTGCATCCCAAACATATTGCGGATAATGCATTTTTATGCTTTGAAGGTACACAAATGTCCATCTCTCAACGAGAGAAATATTGCATAGAAATGCTAGAAGATGAAGAAGATACAAGTGATTAGACTTCTAAAGAAGAGGTGTTGCTCAACCAATTCATTGATTCTGATCCATTCGACAACTTCCACGCAACAAGGTTAGGCACCTATGTGATTTTTGATGATGATCAAGTCTTCTCGAAGCTAATGAAGGATCAGAAGAAATCCAACAACCTATCCAATAATCATCTATGAACCATATATTTTGACGGTGCCAAGTGTAAAGTTGGCTTCAAAGCAGGTGTCTAATTGCTATCTCCAATGGGATCATAAACCCTCAGAGCTTACCATTTTTTGTTTTCATGCTTAAATAATGATGTTGAATGTGAAGCCTTGGTATAAAGAGAGTGTAGGCTTTTGGAGATTCAGAGTTGGAGGTGAGCCAAGTTCGTGGTTAGGAAATTGCAAAAAATACCTAAATGAAGTTGTATATACATTGGATTTGGGACTTGATCGAGAGTTTTGAAGCCTTCAACATACAAGTAATTCCTCAATCTCAAAATAGTGCTGCTGATCGAATGGCATCTGTCGAGTCACAATTTGAACTAGTTTCTGACTCAACCAAGTAGAATGCAGTGCAGGTTATTGTCCGACCCTCAATTATTGACAATGATGAAAATTGACAAGTTTTTGATGATGACACTTAGATTTCTACCCTCATTCAAAAGGGAAGAACGACTTCTGACTGTTCACCCTCGGGATTTGAATTTCCTAAAGGACAGGTCATCCAGTTAAAAGGGAACAAACTTCCTAGAGGATTGATTTCCCTTGAGAACCTCTTTGACTGTGAAGATGCAAGGAACGACAAGTGGATCTCACCTCAGATGAGAAAGACTATGAAGAGCTAGATGTCAAAAGCAACAAAAAGTTGAAAGTCAGAACAGAGGTTCCACAAAAAGATAAAGAAAGATTAAGGGATCTGTGCTATGAATACGATAGAGTTATGGCCTAGACCTGTGATGATCTTAGAGGTTATGACCCAGGTATAATTCAACATACCATTGACCTAGAGGAAGGGTCCAAGCTCGTTTGATAGAAACAAAAGCTAGTCAATTTGAAAGTTGAAGCCTTGATGGCATAAGAGCTAACGAAGTTGGTCGAGTCAAGAATCGTATATCCAATCAAACATTCCACCTGGGTATCAAATCTGGTACCAGTCTAAAAGAAGAATGGTGACATCAAACTTTGGGTCAATTTTTGGGACATGAACAAAGCCTCACTGAAGGATCATTATCCCTTGCCATCAATGGAGAAAATTCTACAGACAGTGGTCGGATCTGAGATGTTCTCATTGCTTAATGGTTTTTTGGGATATATAACTAGGAATATGTAAAAGAGAGCAACCAACACAAGATGATGTTCACCACCAAGTGGGGAACATTTTCATATTCCAAGATGTCATTCGGAGTGTCGAATGTCGGTGCAAGTTTTCAACAAGAAATGGATATTGCTTTAAGAGGTTTAATCAACCTAATTATTTTGATATATCTATATGACTTGATATTCTTTTCAAAATCAAAGGATGATCATTTTGATCATCTAGAAAAGGTTTTCGAAAAGTGCCAATTGTTTGAGATTTCTTTAAGCCCCAAAAAATGTGTCTTCGGAGTGCCTCAAGGTAAGTTTCTTGGATTTGTGGTGTCTAAAGAGGGAATAGCAATAGATCCTGAAAGGGTTATATATATAATGGAATTATCCCTGCCAATAAACCAGAAAAGACTCCAATCATTTTTGGGGAAGATCAACCTCATCAACAGGGTCATTTTAGACTTTTCTAGTATTGTGAGGCCTATCACACTAATGCTTAAGAAGAATTTGTTGTTCAAGTGGACCCCCAAAGGTAAGGAAGCTTTTGAGCAAGTAAAGGTAGCTATTTCCACTACTCCAGTCCTAGGTAACCCAGATTTTTCCAAAGATTTCTTACTCTATGTATATAGTGGCCAAGATAATATAGCTTTAGTGCTTACTCAGAACTGAAGTCAAGATGATGGAGAGAACCCTATTGCATTCCATTCAAGGACCTTGAAATGTTATGAATCCAGGTATAACTTTGTAGGGAAACAACCTTTTTCTATTGTTAACAGTTTATAAAAGTTCTGACACTTGGTGTCGACCAACAAGATTACTATTCTCGTGGCACACCCCAGTGTGTGGTAATATATCACCGAAGGTGAGATCAAATAAAAGAGAGCTAACTAGATCACTAAGATCCTAGAATATGATGTGGACATTAGACCAACCAAGCCGGTTTGAGGAAGAGTCTTGTGTGAGTACATCACACAGGAAACGAGTCTTGAAGCCGAAAAGGAGATTAATTGCGTCTATTCAAAACCAATTCAAGTCCAAAGAATCTTGGGTGGCTGATTGAACACAATACATGCAAAATGGATATTTTCCTACCAGCCTTTCACTTCACAAAAGAAGATACTACCAATTGCAAGGCACCAGGTATGTATTAATTGAAGATGTATTATTTAAAAGAAATTATGATGGTATGTTGCTTCAATGTCTCGACAAGCTATAGGCGGAAAGAGTTTCTTAATGAATTCCACCTCATCCCTAAGAGCAGACATTTCTCTTCCAAGATCACTGCTTTAAAGATAATGTGGCTGAGATATTATTGGCCTTCCATGTTTGTCGAAGCACACCATCTGGTGCAGAGGTGTACCTAATGCCAATATTTTGTTGGAAAAAGAAAGAATATCACTTTACCCTTAAGCCTAATTGTAATCAAAGAACCCTTTTCCCAATGGGGTATGGATTTTATCAGAATGATAAATCCTATTTCCAGTGCCAGACAAAAGTGGATTCTCATGGAAACTGACTACTTTACAAGGTGGATGGAAGTTGTAGCACTAAAAAATGTAACAGAAGGGGAAATTGTTAATTTCCTCTAAGAGATAGTGACCAAGTTTGGCCCTCCCAAGACCATCATATCCAAAAATTCCTGAGCTTTTGTTGGGTTGAGAATGTCATATTTCACTATCAAACATTGGATTTTCCTGAAAACTTCATCAAATTACTACCCACAAGGGAAAAAATTAGCAAAGTCCACCAACAAAAGCCTAATTAGGTTGATTAAGCGCATTGGGTCAAAACAACAAAGGGATTGGCACAAGTATTTGCGATCCGCTTTGTGGGAAGACTGAATTACTCCCAAACAAATTCTAAAGACCTCTCCTTATGAGTCAGTGTATTGGAAAGAGGTAGTACTACCCATTTCTATAGAAATCCCTGCTTTACAACTACTGAAATCCCTAGAGGTTGAAGAAAATGGTGGAATGGAAGTATGGTTGGCCAAACTCCTCCACTAGAGGAAGAAAAATAAAAGGCTTATGAAGCCATAATAAACTACCAATAGACAGTTAAGCGATGGTTTGGTAAAAAAACTTCTAACCTAGAATCCAAAGAGGGGAGCCTAGTGCTAAAGTATGATGAGTGTACTACAAAATGAGGACAACAAACGAAATTTGAAATGCTATGGAAGGGACCCTTTTAAATTAGGGTATGCAAGGAAAAGAACGCATATAAACTCAAAGATATGGAAAGAAACGCTTTAAAAACACCAGTGAATGATATTTATCTGAAGATTTTCCATTAAAATATGTAGTTCTTTAAAATTTTAATAGATATGTACCATATGTAAAAAATTTGTAAATAACTTGAAAATTTGAGAATAAAGCATCTGAATAATATAAAAAAGGTAAAGGTTTGTATTGTATTATATTTATCAAAAAAATTACATGTAATGCAAACTTGAGGCTTAGTTTTTAACATTGAGGCTCTCTTGAGAAAATCCAAAAGGAGTTACAGAGCCAAAAGATCAAAAGGGGAGGCAACATGCAAAAAACAGTCAAAAAATTATCTAGCCACTGCCTAGGAAGCCGAAAGGGTTAACAAGTTCTTCTTCTTTTATTTCTTCTTCTTCTCCTTGTCTCCTAGGCTGCAAAAAGGGGCTGAATACAATGGATGCTGACTCCACAACATAGGCCCCAGGCCTACTCATTGTGAATCTACACCAAAAAGTCAAAGTGCTTCCTCCAAGTGATTCTGGGTGCATCTCAACATCCATGGTGTGAAAATCTTTAAGGAAGGGCAACCAGGGTACATCTACACTAAATTCCACATGCCTACAAAGGTTCATAGTGCTCAAAATACCAACACTAGGGATGGCCACTTGCACTATCTCGCTAAGCCCTTCCATCAGTGAGGTGTCAAACATTCATTGGCATAACTCAATTATCATGGGTTTGGACACATTCAGGTCCAATAGTGAGGCTACAAAGTGGGAAAGCATATTGCAGTTGCTCCAGAGTTGGTTCTCATCAATAATGAAATTAGCACCAACCACCCACTTGAACGTTATCATGACAAGGTGGTCATAATTCTTTACCAGGCACTTAATTCGGTCATTTGTGACCTCTCTTTGTGAATAAGGATTGTGGTCTTTGTGGGAGGAGCTGAATGGGAGTGCCTAAGCCAACAAACATTTTGATAAGGTAACAACTTATGGTGGAATGAGAATAAGTGAAAGGCTTGCTAACTTAGAAGACTAGGATTTCAAGTGAATGTTGCAAAAGGTGACATGGCTATATATAGAAAAGGTGAGCCAACGAACTCAACCAACAAAATGTTCATTTCTAGCTAGACGGTAATGGGAACGTTTTAATACAAAACAAAGAAGGGTAGATAAATCATACAGAGAATCTGATGGAATGCCTTGAGAAATAAATTTTGGCATTGGGAGTAAATGCTCTCATACACCGATATTTGACAAGTGTCCTTCACCATCATCAATGCCAACTAGCTTGTTAAGATGGAAAGACATGGATTAACACGCTAAGTTCTGACAAATTAATGGTCACATATTTTCAGGGGTACCTTGAATCACTTTACCACATTCCCCATAGCAATATGCATGTGCTTCAGTGGAATGAGTTTATTCATAAAAGAGGTAGTGGGGAGAATGTACTATTTTCATTCTCACGACATTTTTGGCATTTTCAAGGGATGCAAATATCATCTTCACATGTATCACCTCAGTGGTAGCAATTAATATACCAACAGTAATAGCGTAGTCTTAACTGCATGTACAAGAAAGAAAATTAATTGCACTCAAAAGTGGTTTTTTCCTTTTCAATCAAAAGGAAAGTGACCTTTTTGAAAAAGGAATTCTCTACAACTTCGTGTGGCATCCATGGTGAAACCTTCAACCTCTGGTAGACAAGTTGTAGCTTCAGGACAACGGCTTGGCTATGCCAATGTTTTTAGGTGGAATTCATTTGCCAATGCCCTGAATGTGGATGACTGACCTTTTGAATACTGCAAGAAACTATCATTTGACATACGCGTAAAGAGGGAAGCAATGGTGGATATCACCAATAATGTCTTTGATCCCAAGTTATTGGCTAGCCCTAAAAGTCTTAGGGAAGGTGCTTTTCAAAGAATGAGAAAATATGAGCTGACCGAGGGTTCCACACTTTGGCTCTGGAATTCTAGTCTCCCACAGTTCATATTGCTTGTTGTGCATCCATGCCCAGAGTTAGTTGATGTATGTGCCAAGAGTTTCAACGAGAAAATAAGGGTTATCTAGAATGGTAGGATTAGGGTTACTATTTATGTTGAAGATATTTGAGACATGTTATGTATCCCTATGGCCCAAGGCATAGAATTTTTTAACAAAGAAAGGATGGATCTCTACAGAGAAGAGATGGCTAGAGGAAAAAAAAATTATGAGGATGAAGTGTAAGGGTAGCTAGAAAAACGTCATCTTCATTTTCCTCTTTCATATGAGAAATTCAAAAGAGACACACAGTTGGTGTTCTCAATGCTGACCTGGGTTTTTGGTTTTGATACCAATGCCCAAGTCCATTCCTTTGAGTTTGGATTGGCTTTTGCACTGAAGAGAGAAAGGGATCAAAGGCGCTATGATTTTTCTAAGGTAATAGCTAGAAACATTTTGTGCTAGTTGAAGAACTATAGCACCAAGTCTAAATTCAAGTATTCTTTCTTCATAGCTCATTTGGTTTTGCACCATAATTTTGAGTGGTTGGGGAGAAATGTGCCAGTATCTAGGCTAGATGAAAGGGGCTACCTCCAGCCAATTTTTGTATGGAAAAGTGTACTTTCTAGAACAGGGGTATACTATTCATTTGTGGATTATTTTTTGAGGTTGGTACATTAAGAGTTATTGTCTCACCCTACTGGTTGTTGCTCTCCTGAGGTTCTATAATGGATATCTATTGTGCCGACCCCAATGGATTATTTTATGGGTGCGGACTTCACATTCATCAGATTCCATGGTTTTCCCAATGGGCCTATTTGACTCCCTAGTATTGTGACAAACAAAGTCTTTGTATTAGAGGCATACTACGAGGAAACCATTGTTGACAGGATCTACAGTGTTGGGATAAATAAAATGAAGAGATTTTCACTTTCTCTCAATATTGCTAACAGTTGGGTAATGCTGAAGAAGTGGTTTACATAGGCTGAGCTCAAGAATCTATTGGCAGCCTTAGGCATGGTCCTCATCTGTGACAAGTGGGACTATAACCCGCAGAGGGTTTATAGTATGAAACATATTGATCAAACATACTTCAAAGGAAGAACCCAACATAGGAAAGCACAAAAGTGTATATTGAATTGAAATATATTCCCTTCTAGCGACCAGAGTGGCTGAGTTTTTACACACCAAAGGCACAATATGACAAAAATCTACTGATAAGCAAGTCTATTAGTATAGAGCTGAAGAAGTGAGGCTGGTTGGAAAGAAAGAAGGTAGAATTTTGGAGGTTTAAACAAGAGCTACAGTGCCTTAATTTCCCTATCAAATAGTTCCAACAAGATGGTGAGTTCGAGGAAATTTATGACAAGGAGGCTAACACTGATAACAAAAATATAGAAAGCAACCACGAAATTGATGAGGAATAGGATTTGTTTCAAGATTCTCGCCCTCAGGAATTTGATAGTCAGAGGGATTCAGGGTGAAGAGATTCAAGAGCTCTGTCCTCCTCTAGTTCCCAAAGTAAATGAAAGTGAGCCCAATAGTCTCCAAGAGTGTCATCTGCTACGGTCATCAAGAGACAATTTTCAGAGGGCTCAATGGCTAGGAGATCAGAACATGTTAGTTCTAGTTAGAAAAAGAGAAGGAAGGTCCAAGACTTAGGTGCATCTGACATGTCGGCCCAAGGAGAGGAAGAGGTGGAATCTATCCTGCAAAGTTTTCTGACTACTACGACTCAGGTAGGTTTCATTCCCTCGCTCCTTTCTATTTCTACATCTTTGGATTCCCCCTTGCCTCTTTCTAAAGAAAGGAATCTGTCATCCTTGAACCCTGAGGTATTAATCCTGGATACACCACCTCCTATTTTCAATGAACCTCTCAAAATTACCCCGTGTGTCGAACGAACAACAACTGCTTCGGCCATTATTGATTCTTTGATCGCCTTGTCAAGGGCACCTCTAGAGAGAACTGAGGCATTCATTCTTAACACCATGCCTCATCTATCATCTTACGAGTGCACAAATTTTCACCTAATTGTATCTCTTTATACCCCTACTAGAAAGTCCCCTACTCAATCTCATCTTGGTGTACCCCCCCTTTTCCATGATAACACTCTCATTTGCTTCACTGCATGCTCACACATCTGAAGTCTCCCCTTATGTCACCCTTTTTGGTTTCCCTCCCAGTGCCCCTATTGCAATGTAGAATGTCAATGTCCCTCAAACTCTTCATGGCCACTTTGATGCTACCATGTAGGCCCAAAAAGCTAGAAAGAAAAAAATACTATTGTAGAATGTCAAACTACTAGCCACTAAGAGGATTGAGGCCTATTTTAATGAAGAGTAGAATTATCTTTTGTTTTCCACCATGACACTACTCATAGCCGATCCCAAGGGACATATGCAGATGGAAGACTATGATATCTAGACAATAGGCCTGGACCTGAATGACACTCATCCACATGACAAAGTGATCTTAGCTAAGACCACCCAATAGGTAGTCTATGCAAATTATGAAAAGTTGGGCAGAAAGTTGAGGAAGCATGAGTCAGAGTTGGTTAACGTAAGGGAAACAATGGGTAGATTGAAAAATGAGACCAAGGCCAGGGATGTTGAAGTGGCCCACATAAAGTAGATTCAAGGTGTGCAAGGGGAAACCTCTAGGTTTCTTGAAGAGGCACAAAGCGAACAAGTTTGGCTACAGGCCAAAATCAAAAAAATTGAAAGAAGACCTCACCACCCAGCATCGGGATAACATGGAGTACAAAATTACTCATGAAAATTTATAGAAAGAATTGGAAACTATTTGATTTTAGGCTTCCAACAATGTCAAGAAAGCATAGACAGAGGTTGAGAGACTGAAGCTAGAGAAGAAAGAGATCGTGTCTGCTCTACAGGCCCATGATCAAGAGATTAGAAAGATAAGTTTTGAATTGGCAACTACTCTCAAGGAGAGACATAAAATAGAAAAAAGTGCCAGAGCTAGAGAGACTCAACTCAGCTAGGAGTTGGTCATTGCACAAAAGGTCATTTCCCTCCTACTGCTAAAAGTAGTGGTATCTTCACACGAGGTGAGGATTTCAGCCATGATTCAAATTCTTAGGCCCATCTTGCAATTCTTGAGGGATGCCCGTGAAATTAATAGGAAGATTGGCTCTATGGCTAATCAAATTTTGTAGACATGTAACCCTTAGGTAGTAGAATCATAGAGTTTCATTTCTAGGCTTTGTGTGGCCTGAGACGAAACCCTGAAGGATGCCAAAATTTTTGATTGAAGAGCTGCCTCCATCAAGGTGACAGAGATTGTCAACTCCCATAAGGTCACCAAAAGGTGCAAAGATTGTCAGATGGTGTTGGAGAAGAAGGTTGAGGAATTGAAAAAGGATTTCAATATCTTGGTTAATTATGGACTATCTCCTCTTCTCTCCTCAGACGGATATGTGTAGACAATAGAGTAGATTGTAGAGGAGCTATCAAATAGAAGGATAGGGCTTCCACAAAACTCCCAAGTTCAAGTGCAACAAATACATTCGATGAGATCGAGTGCGAGATTTTTTACCTCTCATATTTATCATTACCTTGGAGTTGTCACTACAAGATGTGGAGTCATGTCTTTCGAGGAAGTTTTCCAACTCGACCAAGTATATAGGCTCATCTGTAATATGCCCTTACCAACTGAAGCAGAATGGTAGGTGCAACACTTCGCTTTCCTCAAACTCCAGGAATTTCCAAAGAGCTAGGTTTGTACCTCTACTAGCAAAGGCCCCTTTGAGTTTCCAAAATTGTGAAGTATTTTTTCTTTGCCTTGGTCTTTTCGGTCTTCGGCTTCCTTTGTTTTGGCTTCTGAGATATCCAGGTTTTTGCAATACTAGCAAAAAAAATGGGAAATGTGCCATGTAATGGTTGCATGACTTTATTCTATTGTCTTCTTTTTGGAGGAGGGCTTAGGACACGTGTCAGCTTGGTGGGATTTTTCTTCAAAACATTTTTTGGAAACATATAGAATTTCCACCCGCATGACATGTCATCTCTTTGATGAGGAAAAATTGTGCCTCTTATGATATGATATCTTTTGCGAGTCCGTCGGAGTTTTTTGGCCTTTCTTTTTCCTCGGTTTTCAGGATGGGAGCTTTGAATCGATGCTTCTGGATGATGTGATCAGCCGACTAGACCCTTTTTCTAGGATTTTTTTTTTAGGGTTTGATCGTCTATGGGCCTCTATCTTTGCTAAATATTTGAAGAAGATTAATTCAATAGCTGGAAATTGATGAGAAAATATTATGGTGACCTAACTAAAGATCTACGATTAGATTGCTAGCTATCAAGTACCAACATCTAGCAGTAATTACTTATGTGCTATGGTGGTGTCTTCTCCTTGGGTGGCTATAAAGAAGGGCAACGACACAAAGAAGGGTTGTATTCCAAGCTATAGTTTCTTGTGTTGAAGGAAATAACTTCTTTAGTTTTCTTAGAGTAATAGAATTGTTTTTAGAAATTAAGTTGCAGAACTACTTTTCTTTGGTATTTTATATCTATTAAGGTTTAAAATATTATCAGATTGGCATCCAATGTCTATTTCAAATTTTATTTAATATTAAGGCACAAACAATTGAGGAGAAATTATTGAGACTGTACATGTATGGCCTTTTTCAAGTTTTCTTTCTTTATATTATCGTTCTGAATGAAACACTGTGTCTTGCAAGCTAATTTCAATAGTTTGAGTAGCGTATTTCCATATTGTATGCTCGTATGATAGGGTGATAACTTAAGAAAACTAGATTATGTCACTGGACTTCTCTATTTTTCTAAAAGTTGTTTTATTGTATTATGTTGTATTAGGAGGAAAAGTTCATGTGGTTTCTGAGATATTTTTTTGTTACTCATAGAAGTCTTTATGTTTTATTAGACCTTAATGAACACTACCTGTGGAAAAATTTGAACGACTACACTATGCTTGAATTTAGCCTTTGATGTTCGTTCTCTTTCCAATAATGAAGGGTTGTGGTGTTCTATGTCTACTTATATCAATCATAGGAATGATTTGGGTTTGAAATGTTGTAAAAGCTTTGGTGCATCGCCTTTTATGTTTTATGTTTACATTTCCTTCTCCACTTATCTCCAAACCCCCAAAGAAGAGCCAACTTTCTATAAAAACCCTAGAGGTATTCAATGAGATGCAATTTGTCCCTCACTTACTAAATTTCCCCTAAGACTATCGAAGAGGCACAAATTTTAATGATCAACACATGATATGCAAATACTTGATTAAGGATAAACAGTTAAGCACAATATAACAAATTACCAAGAGAAGACAAAACATGGATTTTATGAGTGGAAAACCCTAAAAGGGTGAAAAACCACTCTAAAACTATGTTTAATTAAGCCTCACTTGCTAAAACATTGCTGATTACAAATTGTATGCCTCACTGGCAATACCATAAGCCTCACTAGAAAAATAAGCCTCACTAGCTAAACATCATGCCTTACTGGTAAACTAACCTACTTCACTGGCTAAACAATCTGCCACACTGGCAACCTTACCACACTTCAAAAGAAATAAGTAAAATTGGAGGATTACTCTATTTCCATAAAACTCCATCTCCCCTATACCACTTACCACAACTTTGTTTTCATCAAATTGAAATACAAACCACCTGACATTCATATGCATAAAGAATCTTCAACCTTTGCTCCTTCCCTTTTCTATAATATTCTTTAAATGAACAAGCAGGTACCATAGAAAAACTAACTTCTCACAATCAACCTTCAGTCACTTGTAATTTCACATGGACCACACTAATCTATGCAATGAAAACACATCCTTGAAGACAGTCATATAGGGTCTATATTTTGTTGTTCAATATTACCTCTCTGTGTATATTCTTGAAAAAATACATTATACCATAAACTTCAAAAACATGGCATTCAAAAACAGCCTTCAAAAACATCCATTTTGTGCATATCCTACAATCATGGAATTCTTTGGGACCACATTTCTTTAAGGCATTTTTTCAAAAAATTTACTGCCTTTCCTACGCTTCCATGTTTGTCCTTCATCAATCTCAACTTTCCTCTTCATCTCTATGCCTTAACTTATCTTTTTTAATGCCATCTTGACATTCTATTTCACTATTTTTTTCTCTTCCCCCTACACATTAGACTTTTTTTTCCTTGCAATAATTCATCATTCTCTCTGAAGGGATCCTTTTTTCTATTTATTTCCCTACTCTCACTATGTATAGATTTACTGCAATTTACTTATTGATCACATTTTGTATTGTGAGAAGGAATTTTCTTTCCAATATAATAGCCATGGTTATGCTTTTTAGTAACTACAATTGGCAGCTCACTCTAAATGGAAGGTTAAAACTCACTTTAAATGCTCTATTCTATAAGACCCCTTCCTTCATATTATAGTCTCAACCACTATAATTCTAAACATATGCTACTCCACTATTCAATTTAAGTGTATTTCATTAATGTTGAGCAATGAATAGGTGCAAATAATAGAGTGATATTTATGTTTAGCATACATTAATGTGACCTATGAATAATTGCCTAAGACTCTTTCTACTTGTTGCATGATATGGTGAAATATATATCTATGTTATTCTTAGAATTGTTACTAGAAAGACACAAGTCAATCCATGCTCTTTCCTTAAAGACTTCCAGGAGGAAGTCCATACAAATGGGGGAAGAATTTAAGACCACCTAGATTCTAGTCAAATTTAAATAAGGAGCTTAGTGAAATAGATAGTATTATTAATTGATTGATATATTATAAATAAACTAATAAAAAATTACCACAAATTTAAATAGTTAGCCTTTAATTATTTTAGCTAGTTGTGGCAAATAAAACATGTTTCAATAGTGATAGAAATGTTATGATTTTCCTATCAGATTTTAAATAGGATATCAAATAATTTAGATAGATTCTCATAGACATAACTTTTCTAATTGATTCAAAGTTTTTATGAGATTCTAATATGTAATGACAAGGATTTTTATGAGATTCTAATATATAATGATGAACTTATTTATGTTCCTTAATATTATATTATTAATATTATTAATTGTTGATGGGTGTTTTATGCACTTTCTCAACACAAGCAATGCATAAGTGCACTACCTCTCTTGAAAGATAATCTTCCACAATCAAATTGCAGAACACTATCCCAAGGTCTCTAATGTCAGGTCTTGACAGTGCTTGGAATGTCTTAGTTGTTTCATGTGATTTTCTGGAATCACAAGGTGAACTTACAAGTTGGAAGGAATTGGATCTTTTAGAATAAGTTCCAAAGATAGGGAACTTAGTTGTTAAATGGTTGTTGGTTTGGGACAACGATTTAGAACTTTTGTTTTGTCTTTAGATTTGGCTTTACAATGTGCAAGAACCTTAGCTTAGGTCATTTAAAAAAAAAAGGAAAAAGGCAGGGAAAGAGGTAGGTTCCTGGATCTAAAACTAATAGTGAACAACAACCATGGAGGACTCTACAATGGACAACCTTCTCACAACAAAGTTCCACTTCACCAAAACTAAGCACAGTCTTAGAGAACTTGTGCAATCTCCGGAGGTTTGCAGATTTTCAATATTTCATTCACCATTAAGCATGAACAAGAGATAGAATTTAAGAGCAGCATTCACATAAAGTTCAGATTAGTTTTACAAAGCAATTTATCAACAATAAACAACAAAAAGCATGAACTAGAAGGGAATCAACACAACAAAATTCTTCACAATCAATGAACACCATCCATTAACTACTACAACTAATTGAAACATGAAGGAACAACAAGGTAAATCTACTTAAATCAATTAACTATGAGAGAAGAATCATGTGCATGCATATGAAACTCAATAAATCACCAAAAGCATGAATTTCTATTAAAATTTCAATATCATGTTGTTATGTAACAACTCAACTCTCTCTCTTTTGAAAATGAGAGGAGACCCCCTATTTATAGTGTTCAAAAAGTAGAATGAATGGAAAAGATTTACTTGCATTGTGTGGCCAAGATTCATTTTACATTAGGGTTTCACCTACCCCCAAATATTTTACAATTTAATATTACATTTTGTCATTTCTCTATTTTGTCCTCTAGTGGCAACACTGTAGCAGTTTGTCTTCTAGTGCTTTTCCCTTTGTTGTAGCTTTTAAGTGAGGTGCTCTTAAATGAAAATCTCTCCTTATTTCTTCTTGCAGATGGAATACTCCACGAAATTGTTGATTAGTGCCTACAGTTTACCAATCTCTATTATTTCTGCCTGTACTACCTAAAAAATCCACTTCTTTGATCGATCTGTGAGGGTTTCGCAATTTGTGTCCCACTTGGTTACACCATCTCCAATCTGTTCTAATTGGGAGAATACCCGAGCAACAAAAATCATGAAGTTTGTGGTGAGGTCATTGGACATTCCCTTTTCTATCTTTTGTTGGAAGTGTGGCCTAATTTTCTCAACATCTATTTTAATGATGGGCACATTGTATTCTGTTAGCAGCTGGATTTAATCCTCATATGTGGCCCTTGCTTCCTTCGCCCAATCGATGTCTTGCTCTACCTTTGGGAACATCTTCTCTAGCACTTCCTTCCTATGATCAAAGCTAAGCTTCCACATATCCAAGAGCCAATGTTCATTCTTCGCAAAGGATAGCTCCTTCTCATATAGCTTTTTTGGCATCTTCATGATGGCTTCGATCTTTAGGTAAGTTGCCTCATATTTCTTGGGAAATTCAGTGCAAAATTTCCTTGCTCCCTGAAGGCACCTTTGTACTTCTAGAAATTTATTTTCTATTCTGATAGCATGATTTAAGCCCATATTTCTAGTGTAGAGGACTTGCTAGAACCAATCTTCCATTGTCTTCACCCATTTCTTCGTCTTTTCCAACTTGTCAATGTGCTCCTTGGAAAAAAGTTGGGGTGGTGTGTAGGATGTCATAGGAATCTCCTCTACTTTTGGCCATTGTCAAATATAGCCTACTAAGTCCTTTATTTGATCTTTCATTTCTTGAGATGCTCAATCTTTTGTTCTCTAGAAGCTGTCCCGAAGTTGATGGTGGAGACATTGTAACTTATTCCTTTCTTGCCAACCATGGGTGTGGCTATCTGCATGGTCCTTGAGCCTGAGGTGTCCATTATTAGTTCGGATCTAACTTTTGGCTTCTTTTCCTTCGTTGTGTTGACTTGTACTCAAGATAAAATAGACTTGAGCCTTGATTTAGGGTTTTTGGGGGCCGATGTCATCTTTTCCCACTATTTTTCCAGCCACTCAAGCATTTGTGGCTCCCCTCTGGGTGATTCATGATCACCTTCTATTTCATTTCTTCTAACTTCTACTTCCTTGTCCCCTAAAGCCTCTTGCTCTTTTCGTGCATACTCTTCCTCATGAAAGTCTTGGATAAGCATTGTTCTTTTGATTGGGTACTTAGAAGGCATGTGCTTTCGAGGACTATCTTATTTTTCATGCACCCTTTTTCTTCTTTATTGTTGTGTTCAAATTCATTAGGATGCTCCTCTTCTTCACCGTGAAACTCCTTCCCTGGGCTTTCTTTGGTTTCTTCCCCCTTCTCCTCTATCTTCTCTTCTTCTGAGTGTTTTCTTTCTCTTCTACTAGAAGAAGGAATCTTCTCATCATGTGTGGGGATTTTATCTTGTTCCCTTGTAGGAGGAAAAGTGACTTCCTCCATTTTGTCACAATGTATCCCTTTCTTCCTCAAAAGACAGTTTCTACATCTCCTTTCCAACATCTTTAAAAAGCTGGGCCAATTCCTCTTCCAAATATGGATCGAAGGTTTCTATGATGTACTTTCCTATTTCATCTTCTTCACCTTCCTCAGATGACCTAGATTATTCACCCTCTTGTACCACCTTATCAATGACTAGAGGTTGGAACTCAAGATGTTCAATGTAATCATCGACCTCTTCTTCTAGGCTCTTGGTTACCTGGCATGACTGCCTCTCCAATTCTTCCCATATTAGCATTATAGCTGTCATCTTTTTTGTCTTGGGGAGGGAGGTCTTAGGTAGGCCCACAATGGCTCATGCTAAGGCAGTTTGCACATCTGGATCTAGAAATGCGCTAGAAATTTTAGAAGGCACAGTCTTCATATATTTAGAAAAAGACTTAGGAAGCAAGAGGGTTCGCATTGTGGTAGTAGCTACAGTGAGGGGTAGTGATGTGGTTGGAGACATGGAAGAAGAGGAAAGTAGAGACGTGGTGGTAGACGAGGAGTCAATGGTCACAACTTGTGCTATAGGTAGAGAAGAAGCAAGGTGCATTGATATGGTCACTGCGGGGGGAGAAGCGACGACCATTGCATGAAAAGCAGGCGTAAGGGAAACAACGGTGACAAAAACAACATTAGAGGTCCCAGGTGGAGATTGGGATGGCTTGACCTCTCCTTCTTCCCCCTTATGGAGTGGATATTCTACTATGGTGGGAATCTCAGTGAAGTTGCCCAACTTCTTGTGTTTCTTGGAAGGTTCCCCTTCCACAACATTTCTTTTGTATACCTTTGGTCTTGATTGTTGTTCTATTGTTTCTTTCCTCTTTCTAGATCTGGTAGATGGAGGAAATTTTGATGATTGGACCAATGGGGTGGCAGCAGTGTCATTGGTTGTGTCTTCACCTCCACTCTTGGTGGTGTTCCTCATATCCTCCTCTAACTCACTGTAAGTTAGAGGGATCCCTTGCTGCTTCAATTGGGAAATTTTCCCACCAATCCAATCCTTGGTTTGAGCTTCTACTAGATTTGTTAAAATGTTGAGGTCATCAAACTCTTGCACATCCTAGTCAATCAGAGGCAGTGGGAAAGTTGGCGATTGCATTATATTGAGGGTCCATTATGGTGCTCTCATCCTCCATTACCTGGTCGGGCACGGGAAATAGGTTGACCCTTTTTACAAAGTATGGTCATTCACATGTATTGTCTCATCCACCCTTCAATTTCATCCTTGTAGTTAGCACAAAAATATTTGACATTGTGTCCATGGGGGTACTAACACCAATCGCCTTCTACAACTTGCCATAGGCATCCATGCGTGGCCTAGAAGCATAGCATTTCAGATGGTACTCTCCTAGCTCCATTTCTAAGTTATCAATGCATTGGGAAGTGTGGAGCTCATATATTCCTTGGCAAAAAGAGAGGGGATAAGGAACCCCTACCAAATGCTTGCTGCTTAAGAGAGCATGTGATAGTCATAGTTGCCAAGAGAGCTCTAGCAATATAATTTGGTCATTGGGATACCGGGGTAGCCTGTATTGCATGATTGAGAAACATTCTGCTCGGATATACATGAACTTCTGAAATTGTATAAAAATGAAGGAAAATATATAGAGGAAGGCGCTTGTGCTGTGGGAGAGTCTCCTCTCAAAATCCCCTCTGAGCAACTTGATGATATATGCTATAAAAGCATCGTTGACCCTGCAATAATCTTGCTTGAATTTCTTGAATTGTAACTAAGGGTACCTGTTATAGACTTTCAATGGCCTTCCCGATTCCTCATTCGACGCTCTAAATAGACCTTTGTATTGTCTTTGTTCGGCCAATGAATATACTAAATAAGAGGTCATATAGAAATGATAATTTGTCTTTATTGCCATAAATTGTTCATGGAAGCTATCACTGATTATTTCTAGCCAATAGAATTGAGTCTCTCCCCAGAGAATCTCCTCCATGAAATATACCATCCATTCTTGAAAGTAGGTTGTAGTGAGGAGACCCATGACCCTGCTCAACATAATTACCAAGTCATGATATTCTTCATAGAAGTCACTGTGAAATAATTCTTGAGGTACCTTGGTTGCACTACCTCTCTTTTCCTTGAGCCAGTACTAGTTAATGATTTTTTGCATTTAAGGGGGTTTTCGTCCCACACTCCCTTTTCATCCTTAATGGTCGGCACCTCCATCTCCCCAAAGGTTGGAATATGGAAGGTTCTCATTATTGCTTTGGGGGACATGTCTGCTAGAACTCTTCCATCTCGGTCTACTATGGTTTTGGTCTTCTCCTGATAAGCTTGTCTACAGGCCATGACCAGCTCAAGAGCAATGAAGGTGGGAGGAAAGCCAACAACCTTGGCTATTCCTTTACTTCTGATTTTCAATGCAGCCTCTATTGTTTGGTTGATTTAGACTCACTGCTTGAACTTATCAATGTCTACATGTCCAATGTTTGTGTCAGTAATCTCACTCCATGTCGAGGTAACCTTGGACTTGAGGGGTTCCCCCTAAAACTGGTACTTCATTTGGTCTTTGTATTATTTTTTGTGGGGTATTTTAGTTGTCCTCCTTCCCTTGTCCTTCTTGACGGCTACTCCCGAGGGTTCCCCACCTGATTCCATATATCTTGCATGCAAAAGAAGGTAAACGTAATCAAGCAGGAAAATATGGAAACATTTGTCAAATCCCTACAAAATGATGTTAGAATAGATAAATCACCATTCAAACATCCCAACATTTCTTTCAATTTTCCATTATCACTTTACAGGAGGGATTTTAAGCAATCCGAGCCACAAGGGTCGAAAGTCCTTTGGTTGAAAGCTGCTTGGGTTCATTGTTTTAAGAAATGTCTCCAACAATGCAAAGTTTTGGGGATGGAAACCTAAGGGTCAAGACTCTTGGCTCTAAAGGATAGTATCATAACTCACTTTTCAATTTGGAATTTTGGACCATGGAAGGTGGAGGCCTACTGGACATTCACCATTTGGGATGGAAAATTGAGCATGAAGGCTAGATGAAGGACACACATGAATCCAGGCCCGACAGGGGGATTTTTCTTCATGATTTTTTGTTGTGCTCAAGGCTAGCCAGTGAAATGAAGGTCAGGTTCTAGTGGCCAGGAGGACGGAGGCTGAAGGTAGTTTGGATCAGCCGACCACCAATTGTGGTCCATGAATGGAAGTCTGCCAATAGGGGCTCAGGGGATGTTCAACATACTGGTCACTTGGTATCTATTAGGTGAACATCAAACAACGATTGAAGAGCCAAGGTCCAAAGGCTGGGAAGTTGAGTTTCAATAGTTGTTTGAAATGACAAAACATGGATGGCACTCTGGTAAGGAAACGCGATAGTCAGGACTAAGAGGGAGACAAAGCCTCAAGTTTTCAATCATGAATTTCAGCGGCAACTGAGAAGACGGGACCCAGACACTTGGTGGACAAACAAAGATATCCATTCTAAATAGTGAAATATAGACAACATTCATCACGGGAAGCGTGAAGGTTAGGACCTATAAGGGTTGTACCCCTTAGGATTTTTTGAGTGAGATGCTCAGGGGCAACTGGCACAATAGGGCTCGAGTGTTAAAAGGTCATGATTTGGAGGCTGTTTGTGATGGGAAAATAAGGAATGACACCCCCAGGACAGAGTCCCATGAGCGTAGACCTGGACAAGGTCAATGAATTCAACTTAATATTTTAAGCTTGTTTGAAATTTGTAGGGGAAGTGACGAGGCCTGGACCTAGAGAGTGTGGAGGCTCTACCTATAGAACAACACTAAGAGTGTCAAGTTCCAAGGCCACCATATTGGTCATTTTTGAGGTTTCATGGAATTCAAGCACACGAGTTTTGTGCACCATGTTTTTGTCTATTTAAATCACCAAGTTTTACTCCTTAAGATTTATTCATTTTACCATCAAAGAAAATGCAAGATAGGTATAGGCAGAAAACTGACCTTGAAAACGTAAAGAAAATGGCAAAGAATCAGGTCCTGCAAACATGTCGGGTCATCCTAGATGCTTGTCAGGCTCAGAGGTGGCATGGGGAGGTGACTTTGACTGGCTTTGATTTCTTTCTAGCAAATTGACATTCAAAAATGATAGGTCAAATTGGCCTATTTATAGAACTTTGGGCATTAAATGTGCCTATTAAATGCTCGTACAACGGTGAAAAGGTTGGTGGATTTGAAATCAGCCATAGGAGCACCGGGACCTAGGGGTCGAAAGGATACCAAGAGTTAGCCATTTGATGGTTTGAAGGATGAATGATGTTGGGATAGTCAAGTTCCAGGAACCGGGACGCTGGCATGAGAAAGTTTCCCAAAATTTTGATAGAAATTGACAGCGGAGGGGAACTTGAAACCCAGTGAGCTGAAAGCCATCGATGAAAAGCTATTGAAAATGGTGAAGGACTGATAGAAGTCTGGTAGGGGTAGCCTGGATGGGTGGGCCCGAGGATGCCCAAAGACGCTAGCTTAAAAACTCAAAGGAAAACATTTGTAGGAGACCTACGAAGACTAAGGACTTAGAAAATTTAAGGGGGAAAAAATGTAGTCGACTCAAGATGACTTCTCTGGGACTCATTGACCACCTCGAACACCAAAATAGGGGGGGTACACAAAATGAGATGGTGAAAAAATGACCTAGCAAGGTAAAAAAAGAGGGGGTCCCCATTCTGAACAGGGCGTGTGTGTTATAGGCACAACAAATGGTGAATGTTTTGGAGAATGCTCTGAAGTGTTCTATTGATAAACATTCATTCAGATCTAGAATCTTTGGTTTCACAAACTAGGAGACCATTTCAAAAAACTGAACTAGGAGTTTGAAAAGGGACATGATCGTTGGTTGAATCAGATTATAGAGCACCTCAGAAGTGTGTGGATAAGGTGAATTCATTCCCTTTCGTTGGAAACCACAACATCATTTATTAATCAGGCTAAGCAAGCTACATAAATTGTCTAACCCCAAAAGTAACCTGGACATTGCCCCGCTGCTAGTCAAGCATCCATAGCCCTAATGGAGTTGTCATTGTGATCCCATGAATATTTCTCTACTTCTAGCCGAGCGTCCATAGCCCTGATAAATTTATTTACACACCCACATGATTGCCAGATTTTATTATGATTCTTTCTTTCTTTTCTTTGTTTCCTTCTTTTGATATTAGTCATTACTTTTAATGCCCTTTCTTTTGCTCAATCGTGTAAGCATTGAAGCTCACCGTGGGTTTGGAATCATAGAGGTCACTAGAGTAGACTTAATATTTTTCACTCACCTCGTTGTCATAACAGCTACTATGTAGCTATTTGAAACTTGTTAACGTGCATTTCGTGCTAGATCTGAGACGTAAGTAATAAGGCTCAACAAAGGGTCAAGTTTTAAGTAAAATATTAAGTTCAAATGAGGAAACTTCCCTAAGAATTGGAGATTAATAATTAAGAGTGAATTTTTATCCAAAGAACACTAAGAGAAAACAACAAAGTGAACCGTTTGTTGAATAAACACGACGACCACGACAAGAGCAAATGACACCCTCAACAAAATAAAATAGCCAGGAGAAAAAACAAAAAGCAAAGGAAACATGAAACTAGAAATTAGGGAAAGAAAAGCAACCTATGCCAAAAGGAAATAATGCTTCAAATGTTGCCCATTCACAAGCAGCAGGACATCTTAACTAGTTAGCGTTTTTAAGCAAAAAGCATTATCTCTGAGGATTTCAGCAATTTGAAATGGGCAAAGCCAGTGCTTGTTGAATTTTTCAAGTTCCCCTTTCTTCTTGTGGGCCTTGTCCCAACACAGGACTAGATCAACAATTTGAATGGCCTTTACTTTGGCTCGTTAATCAAACAATCTCTTTACAATTCCCTAACGTTTGGAAAATTTTTGATTCGCACAGTCCTATACTTCCTCTAAATGTAATAGCTCAGGCATGCGAGCTTCTCTTTGATCCCCTTCTTCATAGACATTATTGATGAACTGAAGGGTAGGGATGCTAAGGTGCACTAGAAAAATATGCTCTAGGCCATAAACTAGATGAAATGGGGAATCACCCAGGGAAACCTTGTGATGGGTACGATTTGACCAAAGGGTGAAGTAGAACTGGGTATGCTAGTCCTTGGGATTCCATTCAAGCAACTTTTTGATCACAGTGATCAGGTTCTTGTTGGTTGATTCTGCAAGAACATTGCCCTATGGGTAATAGGTGGATGAGAACTTAAGGGAAATCCCATAGTCAAAGGCCCAACTAAAAAACTCAAGCGATGAGAAGGTGGGGCCATTGTCACAAACCAAAGCATAAGGACAACCAAAACGATTTAAAATAAAGCTTTTGAGGAAATTTGTAACTACTTTTGTTGTGCATTGCCTACATGTTATAGTTTTAGTCCATTGAGTGTAATAATCTGAAGTGGTTAGAATATACCTGTGTCCTGCAAAGGATGGGAGGCTTACCAGACCAATGAAGTTGAGACCCCATTGTGCGAATGGTCTTACATCCAAGACTGGTTGCAATGGGACAGTAGCATTCTTGTCTTTGGTTGTGGCAGTTTGGTAGACATGGCATGTGCGAATGTGGTTGTGAGCATCTTTGAACATTGTTGGCCAATAGTATCTTGCCACAAGATCTAGTGTGTAGCAGAAAGATTGGATCCATGACTGCCACCAAATTTGTCATGGAACTCCTTTAACACCCAATCTGCTTCTTCTTTGCTGAGGCATCTGAGGTAGACACCCTCGTGGTTTTTCTTATAAAGGATGGAACCTTGCAGCATATAGCTACTACTCTTAAGCCTCAATATATGCTTTTGAACACCCTAGAGATGAGATGGACACTTTCCATTCAACAAGTAGTAATCTATATCATTGTACCATTCGCCAGGGGATACATCCTCCAATTGGTATTGGTTAACTATGAGTTTGGGACCCGCTTCTGCTATTGTTTTTTCTATTGTATGGGTGAGTGCTTGTCCTCGTACTAGCTTCATGGGATGTATTTCCATTTCGTACTCTTGTAGAAAAGTAACCCACTTGGCTCTTCGCTTTCCCAACTCATTTTGCATCAACAACATTTTTACTGCTAGGTCAGGCACAATTGCAAACACCTTATTTCATAAGATGTAATGCCTAAATTTATTGACTCCTCTAACAAGGGCGTATGCCTACTTCTCCACATTATGGTACCACAATTCAACATCCTTCAAAGGGGTGCTCATGAAGGTGACCAGATGCTCATTCCCTTCATCATCCTTTTGCCTCAAAATGTTGGTGCACGAATGATCTGAAGCGAAGGAATAGATGTAGAAAGGCTTTAGATAGTCTGAGTTGACAAGAACTAGTTCTTCAGTAATGTCCCTCTTGATTTCCTCAAATTCCTACTTTGCTTCAGGAGTCCACTCAACCTTGGCATGTTTTTTTAGCATCTCATTGAGCGGCTTTATGATTTTAGCAAAGCCCGTGATGAATTTTTTAACAAAGTTTATCTTTCCAAAGAAAGATTTTAACTTTTTCTTACTGCCGGGCATCTATATCTTTAATAGGGGTTGGATTCTTTCAGGGTCTAAGGAGATTCCCCATTCTGAAATGACGTGCTCAAGCAGTTTTCCTTTCGTGACCCCAAAGATACAATGCTTTGGATTAAGTGAGATTCTAAACTCTCTACATCTCTAGAAGACTTTGCACATATCAGAAATGTGATCGCCCCACTTCTTGGAAAACACTATCAGATCATCCATGTAGATTATAATAAACTTCACGATTAAATCCTTGAATGCTATGTCCATGGCATGTTGAAAAGTGGCTTTGACGTTGATGAGTCCAAAGGGCATCATCTTGTATGAGAAGGTTCCCAACTTAGTGGTGAACACTATCTTGTGTCTTTCTTCGTACTGCACCATCACTTGATTATATCCAAAATACTCATCCAAGAAGGACATCATATGTGAGCCATTTACAATTTGAAGCACATCATCCAATGAGGATACTGGGTAATTGTCTTTCTTGGAGGCTCTATTTAGGTTGTAGAAGTCAAAGCATAATCTGATTTCTCCATTTTTCATTCTAATAGGAGCCAATTTTTCCACCCATATGGAAAGTTTGATTGGGAAGATAATCCTAGCAGGCAACAGTTTCTACACTTCCTTATAAATTATAGGCTCCAGCAGGGCATTGATAGGACGTTGTCTTTGCCTAAATGGTTGTATGCCTGGTTTGAGAGGGATGGTATGAGTAATGATGGAGGTATCGTAAGTCTTCAAATCCTCGTAGCTCCATGCAACTACATCGAGATATTTCTGCAAAGTGTCCACTATTCCTCTCTTCTCTTCTGGGGTGCATACTTTACCTATGAACACATTCCTAACTTCTTCAGTTGTTCCTAGGTTATAGACTTCATATTGATTGCTAATTGCATCTCTCTTGGTCTACTAGTCCTGATCTCAAATCTGATCTAAATCAAATATCTACTCAAGTTGGACCATACCCCTTGGGATAGTATTCATTTTCAAATTGATGACTCCTAAATCCAATGTTGCATCTTTAGGATTTCCTTCATCAATTATATGGGTTGCAAACATGTCAAAGCTAGTTATGAATTCAAGGATATGCTTGTCATCATTGAATACCTAAAAGTTGGTAATGTTATCTAGCATAGATGGGCTGGAAGTTAGGCCAACCATGAATGTTTTCAAACCACACAACAACAGGGGTTCGAGAGTGTTGGCTGCCTGAGCCAATACATTAGCTGTATGATTTTGGGATCATGGAATGAGCTAGATATTTAAGGAATCCAAGCTTTCGAGGAGGTCCCAAACCTGGTGTCTATAATTTTCCAACCTCCTATCATGATAGGAGTACAACTTTCTAACTTGCTTTATAACCAGCTCAGAATCACCGAAGACTTGCAATAATTTTACGTTCTTTCTCAAAGCCATTAAAAGACCATGTACCAGGGCTTCATATTCTACCACATTGTTTGTACAATAGAACTAGAGTCTATGGGCTATGAAATAAGTCTTACTTGTAGGGCTAATCAATTCAAATCTTTCCCCCGCTCCTTGTTTAGACTTCGACCCATCAAAGCGTAGAGTCCAAAATTTCTGGGATTCCTTGACTTCGGGACCAATCAAGCATGTTTCTTGCTTTGGATTCATATCTACATCTGTGACTTTCAGGATAGGTGTTGGTTTTGCATAATTTTCAGTGAGCTATCCTGTTGGTTGCCTCCTTTGGGGTGAAATTTGTCCTTTGAGGTGTTCTATGGCTACTTGGCATAGACAACATTCAAAATCTTAGTGGGAAACATTGTGTACCTTGGACCAATTAGGTAGTAAGAGATCTTGAAAATTCATTCTAGTTCCCAAGCTAGGCTGATCTTGTGTGCATTTCTCCATGAAATCTGAGAATCCATCCAGTAATCCTACAGTGTCATCTTTAGGAAACTCTTCATCATCAGGTTCTCTCAACAACTCAATACTCTAGGGAGTCTTCGTCAAATCTTCCATTGGGCTATAGTGCACCAAAAGGACTTCATCAACTATCTCTTCATCGTATCTTTCAAATCCTTATTGGTAAGCTACAGGGGAGTAATTTCCCAATTCAGTCTTAGCAAATAACACCCCATTCATGTTGTTATACTTTGTAATCATAAACTTCATGCGGGCCTCACAATCAATATGAATCTAGTTAGGAAATCCTCTCCATGGTAGCCACATATGGCAATGATCGGTGGCAACATACCCATTTAGAGTGCAGGTGAAATCACATCCAAGAATGATTCCATACGTATCGGGGACATCGGAAAATTGTATGTCTATGATTTGTTGCACCCTCGAATCTGCAGCAATTTGCATCAGAATCCTATTTATTTCTCCCTTGATATTGACTTCAATCTTATCCAATTGAGTTACCTTCCTCCTAGAAGGTGTGGGAACTATGCCCATAGCATTGCAAACAAAAAAGGGCATCACGTTGGCCGAGGCTCCTGAATCTAACAAGTAGTTGTGTAGATTCTTTTTGAATATACAGATGGTGGTAAGGAAAGGAAATGTTTCCAATTTTCCCTGAAAGAATCCCACAGACGTATCCAGTTGAGCAACTTGAGCATTGTTCTTGTCACTAATCTTATCCTTGACTTCTGCAGAAGGCTGGTCTTTGGGAGCCTGTTTGTTTCTTTGGTCTGATTCTTTTGTGGGCTATTTACCTATTGGCTAGTTTTGAGGCACCTTCCCATGTAGTTGTTGAATAACTGATTCATTCAGAGGATCTTCGAAAGATACTCTCTTGACCAGAATTTCCTGTGTTTCCTTAGAGGAAGAGGTTCCATCAATAACCAGGAAAAAAGGCATTCCTTACTACAGGGACTTTGAGTAGCTCGAGGGCGGATAGGCTGATTTTCACCTTCTTGAATTCCTAAGCTACATATTCTCACATTTTCTCAATCTCTGCTTTTAAAGCTCTACCTATGGTGGAGCTAGTTGGTTGGGTTTTTCTCTTATTTTACTGAGTTTGTGGTTGACCTTGAGACTGGCCTTGTGGCTGATTTTGAGGTTGATTGGATGGCCTATTTTTGTTAAGGTATTGAGAGGGCACGTATGGATATTTGGGGTTATTACTTGCGTTCGGATCTAGTGGAGTACTATAGTTGTTAGGGAGAGTAGAGGTTGTGAAAGGCTCACTTGTATTTTTGTTCCTGAGGTAATAAGGAGTATCCCTTTGATTGAAAGTGTGGACCTCATCCACATATTGCTCTTTTTCATCATCCTTTGGACCATTATCCACTGAGAAAAATAACTAAGACAAAGGTATTTAAATAAGTCATGGAATCTAGTGTTTTTTGTAACATTCTAGACTTCAACTTGAAATTTTTTTGCCGCTGTAAGGAACTCAGGGCAGTCCAACTCAGAATGCTTGTTGGTCTTACGAATTCTACACCATCCTCACAAGGTAGCCTCGACAAGATATACACCACTAGTCATCTTTTTGTTCGGAAGGGTTGATTGAGAGGGGTGGAAACACCTCCATTGTTGGGTCTAGTGTTCCATGTTCTATTTTACCTCTGATTTGGTCTCCTTTAGAAGCTCTGATTATAATTTTTTCCCCTTTCATAATGTTTTCCCAAGGACGGACCAACATCATGGCTATCCCTACTTTCCCTGTTAAGATTGGCTTGGATGTTGCATTGGGACACCTGTAGCTAGTTGTTCTAATTCCTAAGATGCATCATCTTCATGATCATTTTAGTTAACTCATCGAGCATATCTTTCTCAACATTTCTTGGCTACGACATTTGGTTTTGGAGGAGTACGGGTAGAGCAACCAACTGATTTTGCTGCGCTAGAAGAAATTCGGGTCCTTATAAATACAGGGGTGGATGAGATGATTGGGCATAAACCTACTTCTTTTGGGGAAGATGAGAGTGGGCCTACTATTGTTGAGGGGCTTGTGAATATGTTGATTGCTACTAAGGTTGCAAATACTAGGGCACGGGAGGCACTTGGCTCATTGGTTGCCCTAGGTGTATGACTAAGGGCAGCTAAGGAACCTGGGTCATAAGAGGTGTCTGGTGAGAAAATGCTTGATTGAGCCCTTGAATCTACATCGGATGAGAAACTGGTCCAAGAGATGGCAACGGACTAGAGATGTCCTATCCCAAATCAACACTCGATATAACTGCGTCCAAATAGGCATCCACTAGCCTGGTGATTGGTGAGCACATTCTTTTTACCAATGTTGCAGTAAGATGGCCTAGTGCTGCAAAATAAATAGGAAAGGTAGAATTATTTTTGTGCACATTGGGGGTTGAAGCCTCATGTAGGCATGAATAAATTGATCATTGAAGGAGCTAATAGGCTCATTGATATCCCTACGAACAGACATAAACTATCAGTATAGCTCCGAAGGGCTGATTGGAATTTTGTACTTCTGTAGGAACATGTTCATCAGGAGGTCCCATTAGGTAATTGATCCCCTCGGTAGGTTGATGTACCAATAGAAGGCCTCTTCCCCCAACGAGTATGGAAAGAGCCTACATGCAACATCCTTGTGGTCAATCTACATGTCTTTGATTGTTGTCTCAAATATTTTGACGTGCTCTTCAGTAGTCCTCTATGGATCTCGAGGACTAAACTTGGTACAAAAGCTCTCTAGATTCTTAGGCATATGATGGTAAGCAGAAAAGTACAATAGAGAAGGGTTTTGAGCCAACCAAGCCATGGCGGGAGGTGGAGGTGGTTCTTGTTGTTGAAGAGCAATAACTTGGGGCTGCACAGGGGCTGCGACTGTTTGGATTGCACCTTGGATCTAAGGGGCTGGGGTGGAGGCTGCTCCCCGGCTGCTAGAAGAAAGGGGCCCTAAGGCAGCTTGGGATAGTGGAGTACGAAAGGAGGAAGTTGATGAAGGAAGTGGAGTATGGAGTGGATGGAAGGTGGAGGAAGGCATGGATGGAAGTGGAATGGAAGAGATAGAAGAAGAGGAAGAGGCAACATCCCTTCCTTTGGCTCTCCTAACACTTGTAGAGGGTTGCAATTCCTGGAATTCCCCTTTATCTGGTGTTGATCTTAAGATCCTTTGAAACCATTCCAGGGAGAATGATCCAATTTGATCGAGCTTAACTTATAGGCCCTCTTAGCTCCAGTTATGTTCATGTTTTTTTATGCACTTTCTCAACATAGGAAATCTTGAAAGACAATCCTCAACAATCAAATTTTTCAACACTATCCCAAGGTCTCTAATGGTAGGTCTTGAGAGTGCTTGGAATGTCTTAGTTGTTTCATGTGATTTTTTGGAATCACAAGGAAGAATTACAAGTTGGAATGAATTGGATCTTTTAGAAGAAGTTCCAAAGATAGGGAAGTTAGTTGTTAAATTGTTGTTGGTTTAGGACATCAATCTAGAACTTTTGTTTTATCTTCTAGTTCTTTTCCCTTTGTTGCAACTTCTAAGTGAGGTGCTCTTAAATGACAGTCTCTCCTCCTTTCTTCTTATGGATGGCATACTCCATGAAATTTTTGATTAGTGCCCTTAGTTTACCCATCTCTATTATTTCTACTTGTACTACCTAAAAAATTCCACTTCTTTGATCGATATGTGAGGGTTTCCCAATTGTTTCCCCACTTGGTTGCACCATCTCTGATATGTTCTGATTGGGAGAATACCCAAGCAGCAAAACAAATGAAGTTTGTGGTGAGGTCATTGGACATTCCCTTTTCTATCTTTTGTTGGAAGTGTGGCCTAATTTTCTCAACATCTAGCTCAACGACAAGCACGTCATAATTAGTTAGCAGCTTGATGTACTCCTCACATGTGTCCCTTGTTTCCTTCACCCAATTGATGTCTTTCTCTACCCTTGGGAACATCTACTCCAACACTTCCTTCCTATGATCGAAGCTGATATACCACATATCCAAGAGCCAGTGGTCATTCTTCACGAAGGAGAGCTCCTTCTCATATAGCTTTTTTGGCATCTTCATGATGGCTTCGATCTTTAGGTAAGTTGGGGTGACGTGTAGGATGTCATAGGAATCTCCTCTGATATTGAACATTGTCGATTATAGCCTACCAAGTCCTCTATTTGAGCTTTCATTTCTTCCTTAGAAGATTTATCTTTGCGTATTTGCTATACTATTGTGGTGACCGATTCCTGAAGATTCTCAATATTTTGTTCTCTGGAAGCTGTGCCCAAGTTGATGGTGGAGACATTGTAACTTATTCCTTCCTCGCCAACCATGGGTGTGGCTATCTGCAAAGTCCTTGATCCGTGGGCATCCATTGTCAATTTGGATTTGACTTTTGACTTATTTTCCTTTGTCGTGATGACTTGTACTCGAGCTAAAATAACCTCGAGCCTTGATTTAGGGTCTTTGGGGTTAGAAGTCTTCTTTTCAAACTATTTTTCTAGCCACTTAGGAATTTTTGGCTCCCCTCTAGGTGATTCATGATCACCTTCTATTTCATCTCTTCTAACTTCTACTTCCTTGTTCCCTAGAGCCTCTTGCTCCTTTCTTACATCCTCTTCCTCATCAGAGTCTTGGATAAGCACCGTTCTTTTGATTGGGGACTTGGAAGGCATGCGCTTCTAAGGACTATCTTCTTTTTCATACACCCTTTCTTCTTCTTTATCATCATGTTCAGATTCCTTAGGATGCTCCTCTTCTTCACTGTGAAACTCCTTCCCTAGGCTTTCTTTGTTTTTTGTCCCCTTTTCCTCTATCTTCTCTTCTTCTGAGTGTTCTCTTTCCCTTCTACCAGGAGAAGGAATATCCTCATCGTGTGTGGAAATTTTATCTTGTTCCCTTGTAGGAGGCACAATGTCTTCCTCCATTTTGTCACATGTATCCCTTTCTTCCTCAAAAGGCAGTTTCTCTGTCTCCTCTCCAATATCTTTGAAATGTTGGACCAATTCATCTTTCAAATTTGGATCGAAGGTTTCTATGATGTACTTTCTTGTTTCATCTTCTTTGCCTTCCTTAGATGACCTTGATTCTTCACCCTCTCATACCACCTTATCAATGACTAGCGGCTGGAACTCAGGATGTTCAATGTAATCATCGACCTCTTCTTCTAGGCTCTTGGTGACCTGACATGATTTCCTCTCCAATTCTTTTGATATTAGCATTGTACCTATCATTTTTGGTGGCTCAGGGAGGGCGGGATCAAGTAGGCCTACAATTCCTCACACTAAGGTGGCTTGCACAGCTAGATCTAGAAATGTGCCAAAAATTTTAGAAGGCACAATCTTCATATATTTTGTAAAAGACTCAGGAAGCAAGAGGGTTGTCATTGTGGTAGTACTTGTGGCGAGGGAAAGTGATGTGGTTGGAGACATGGAAGCAGAGGAAAGTAGAGACACGGTGGTAGAAGAGGAGTCAATGGTCACAACTTATGCTATACACAGAGAAGAAGCAAGGTGCACTGATATGCTCACTACAGGGGGAGAAGCGGTGACAATTGCTTGAAAAGCAGGTGGAGGGGCAACAACAGTGACAACATTAGAGGTCCAAGGTGGAGATTGGGTTGGCTACCTCTCCTTCTTCCCCCTTGTGGAGTGGATCTTCTATTATGGTGGGCATCTTTGTGAAGTTTCCCAACTTCTTATGTTTCTTGGAAGGTTCCCCTTCCATAGCCTTTCTTGCATATACCTTTGGGCTTGATTGTTGTTCTATTGTTTCTTTCCTCTTTCTTGATCTAGTAGATGGAGGAGATTTTGATGTCTGTCCCAATGGGGTGGTAGTGGTGTAAGTGGTTGTGTCTTTTCCTCCACTCTTGGTGGCGCTCCTTGTCTCCTCCTCTAACTCACTGTAAGTTAGAGGGATCCCTTGCTGCTTCAATTGGGAAATCTACCCATCAATCCAATTCTTGGTTCGAGCTTCTACTGGCTTTGTTAAAATACCGAGGTCATTGACCTCTTACTCATCCCATTCAATAGGAGGAAACAACAATTTGGTGACTACTTTATATTGAGGGTCCAGGGTTCATTATGGTGCTCTCATCCTCCATTGCCTGGTCAGGCACGGGAAAAAGGTTGACCCTTTTTACAAAGTATCCTAAAGTATACTAGTCAATTGGTATTCATTGGGTTAACATGAGACAGTGGTCGAAGAGTCAGGGTTTGAAAGCCAAGAAGCCGAGTGTTGATAGCCGTTTGAAATGGAAAAACATGGATGACACTCTGGTACAGGAAACCCGGTAGTTGGGACCTGGAGGGAGACAATGCCTCAAGTTTTCAATTGTGAATTTTAGGGGTAGCTTAGAAAACAAGACCTAGGTGCCAGGTGGATGGATAGAGATAGCCATTATAGATGGTGAAACATAGACACTGTTCATCAGGGGAAGCCCAAAGGTTAGGACTCGGAGGGGGTCTACCCTTTAGGATTTTTTGAGTGAGATGCTCGGGGGTGACTGGCACAATGGGGCTCGAGTGTCGAAAGGTCACAATTTGGAGGTTGTTTGTGATGGAAAAGTAAGGAATGATGCCTCGGGGATGAATTCTTGCGAGCGCAAACGCAGACAGGGTCAATGACTTCCACTTAAGAGTTTAAGCTTGTTTGAAATTTGCAGGGGAAGTGATGAGGCCCAGACCCGGAGAGTGTGGAGGCTCTGCCCGAAGAATAATGCTGGGAGTGTCAAGTTCTGAGGCCACCATATTGGTCATTTTTGAGGTTTCATGGAATTCAAGCACATGGGTTTTGTGTGCCATGTTTTTTTCTATTTAAATCACCAACTTTTAATCCTCAAGACTTATTCGTTTTACCGCAAATCGAAGAAAATGAAAGATAGGTGTGCGCTATTAGAAAACCAGGAATCTGTTGCTAGACTAAAATACTTCCACCAGAGAGATTATGGCGAGAATGCTTGCTATGTCAATATGGAAGATTGATTGATGATTCAATTGATACAAATGTACTAGATGAGGCTTTCTTATAAAAGGCAAGCATGCACAACCCTAAACCTAACTTGAGCTACAAGATAGCTCAATTAGATAAGGATAAGAAAATACAACCTAGCACTTAAATAAAAGCCTAAGTAAACTTATGAAGATGTAATTAAATAGTTAATTACACCAACACCCCCCCATAAGTTCAACTTAGGGAGAAGATTATAATGCAAACTACTATGGGTCCTGACAACTAGGCCATGTTAGGTACCCATTTACAGATGCAACTGAAATGCAGTCTCTCATAAAGCAAAGAAAAGGGGAAAACCCAGTGGGAAAAAACCCCTCTCCAAAAGAGAGAAAACAAAAAACAAGCATGATGAATGTAAACATGATGTATGGAGGACTCAATGATACCCCCCAAGGACTACATCCATCATGAATATACAATAAATGACCCCCCCATAAGAGGGAAGGGATGAGATAAGATATCCACTGTATGCTGAAGAAGCTCCAAAGCCAATGAAGAATGCCTGGAAAAAAAAGATGACCCAATGTCTGCAAGCAACACATCTCCCCTTAGGAAGAAACAAATCCATAAGCTGATGAAGAAGCCACTCCATATCCAACTGAAAAGAGGAAGAATGAATGCTCAACATGTATGCCTCTGAAAAACTGAGGAGCCTCCAAGCTTGAATGAGCCACAAAATAATCATGGTCAAACTCAACAAAGAAACATGACAAATCAAGTCATGGAGGAGACTCGTGAATATCAATCTCCAAAGACAAAGAATATGGTGTAACAGTTGTGCTGAAACTGTCATCAAAGAGGAGAGAAATCCCCTCAAGTGTGTCCTCCAAATCTGTAGTATGAGACTCTAGGAACAAGGTAGAAATCCCTGTCAAATAATCATCCCATAAGGCAAGATCTGAAAACTATGATTATCCTGCTGAATAGAAGCAACAATGGCTGAAGAAGCAGGAGGTGGAGGTGTAGGAAGCTCAGCATAGGTCTCTAAAATACCAAGGTGTAGATGACCAAACATATCCTCACTAATATGGGTCACACTCAATGGAGTGTGTGATGCAGTCAAAGGAACATTATCAACTTTTGAAGCAAAATGTGAAAAAGAATAAAATCGAGATGAATGATCAACCATCCCGATTGCAACAATATCCCTAGTCTCCAAGTCCCTAATATACACCTTATCAGGAGTGAACTCAACTGTTTTACCTTGACCCCCATGAGTAATTTGATAAATAGAAAGGAGATTAGTGGTCAAAGAAGGAACACAAAGAACATCATTGAAAGTGCCTTCCCCAATACCAATAGAACCTTCCCACTTACCTTCATGAATGTATTGTTACCCATCAGAATGTGAGGTGAATTACAAGGCTCAAAAGAAGAGAACATTTCCTGTGAAGATGCCATATGATGAGATGCCCCTGAATCAAGAAGCCATCCTTGAGAATTAGGACTTGTAGAGGCCAAGAGTGCATGCCCTTTCATATTATGTAGCCCAGAAGTGGATGTTGTGTTCTCTGACTGTGATGATGATGGAGCTGCCGATTGTGATGGTGAAGAAGAAGTAGAAGACACTGATGAGGGAGCTGAATGTTATTCTTTTGAAGAAGGTGGGTGAGTTCATCAATCTTCTTATTATAACATCTATGCTCATCATGTCCTAACCTTTTGCAATATGCACATTTGGACTTCTTCTTTTTTGATGATTCCTCTTTTGAAGAGGATGAGGACTTCAGGAGTGCCATGTGAAGGAGAATCTTTACCTTGCTCATTTGACTTGGTTTCCTTTTTGTGCTTCTTTCCTTTGCCACTTGAAGCCTTTGTATCATTCGCAATAAGAGCTTGAGATGTTGAAGACTTCAATGTACCCATGTGCATCAACTTTGCTTGTTCCCTTGTGAGTTGTGCAGCAAATTCATCAAGAGAAGGCATTTTATATGTATTGCCAAGAGCATCCATTGTAGCATAGAAAGTAGAAACAAACACAGAATATGAAGAACCAAGCTTAGCAAGAATAGAAAGTATCATCTGTTCATCCTCTTTAACAACCCCACATTTTGATAGCTGCAATCTGAGAGAGTTGAGTTTAGAGAAAAAGTCTTGAATATTGTCAAAATCCGAAGTATTAAGACTCATCAGTTCATTTTCCAACTTAAATTTCCTTAGCTTGTCTGGCTTACCAAAGAGGCTCTCTAAAGTAGTCCAAACTTCATGAGGATGTGTGCAAGACTCAACATGATATCTAAGATCTGGAGAAATGGACAGAAGAAGATTACCAAGAGCTTCATCCCTTCTATCAAACCATTTTCTTTTCTCTTTTGCTCCTTGGGGTTCTGGATCTTGACCAAAAGTAATTCGTTGTAGCTTCAACTTTAACAGTAGCAACTCCATCTGAGATTTCCACTCATAATAATTAAATGGAGTTAAAAGTACAACTTTTGGAAAATCCATGATGAGGGAAGAAAAATAAATTCTTGCACAAAATCAGAAAGCAACTCCTTTGTCGCAGCTTTGGAGGTGAAAAATCACTGCAAAATATCTCAGGCTGAATGATTGTTCGCTTTTCCCTCTTTATTTGGAAATAAATAAGTTTTATAGAAAACTTTTAAAAAATCTCCAAAAAATCCGTCAGCTTTTTTATAAAAAAAACAATAGAGAGCTTCTTTTAAAAAAAAAAGAACTTGCCCCTTTTTTAAAAAAAAAACTAACCAAAAAATCAGGAAAATACCGCCCAATACAATAACTTCATATTTGACCTTGCTGATCGACAGAAAAGAATGCCTTCAAAATCGGATAGCATATGCATACCTTGCAATGAATAACCCTACCAATGGAAATAAATAAAGCATTGTCAAAGTACCTTCCACGAAAAGATAGTGTACACCGAAGGACGGACCTTGCAAGCCGATGATGTACGTCGGAGAGCAGAGTTGAGTACCTGCTAATGGAGATATGGCATGCAATGACCCCGTATCCAACAACCGGTGCAGCCGTGTGGTATGCCGATCAGAATATGCCAACACTGATAGCCAAGTACACTAACGGGGCAAGATAGCCAACAACTCCTATTCGCCGGGTGTGCCAAGACCGATGTGGGAGTACCCGTAGACGACCAGAGAATGAAACACCGATGCCAAGGAAAGATGCGCTCAGATCTCAGTACACCGACGATTCTTATTGAAGCCTGATTGGACATGACCAAAGAGGATGACCCGATGACGCAGGAATATTCATGCCAATGACGAAAGGACAACTCCACTTGAGATTTGACCAGTGTACCCGACAATCTGACCGAAGGAAACCCTGCGTACTAAATGGTGATGTATGACGTCGAATATGCAGCTGAGACCGCTTGGCTAGTGGAGATCTGATAGGGTACAACTGATCAAGGACGGAAAATGAACCAGAAATGATGGATTAGGACAAATAGCCACCGATTCCCACCGGCATTCACATCGGCGTACAATACACAAGCCGATAGCCGTCAAGATGGTTGTTCGGACAGTTGGTGCGGTCACGAGGAGAGAGAATCCATGATGAAAGTGCCGGTGCGGACTCGGCGATTTTGACGATTTTTTCGGAAGAACTGCAATGAGCCGAAATCGGGAAAGAAATTTTTATTGAAAATGAGAAAACGGCTCGCAAAACGGGAGACTATCCGAAGACTTGAAAAGAGCACTTTCGAAACTTTTGAAACCTGGATTTGTAATTCCATACGGGATAACGGTGATCTCCAGCGAGTGAGTTATTATTGAAACCTCAATCTGCACCCAGCAAAATCTTCAAAGCCAACAATAAAACCCTCAAAATCTGGGAAGGAGTCCGCAACCCTGGATGCTCTGATAAGTGTTCGGTAAGAAGTCTTACCGATAGGAATGTCTCGCCGATAGCATTTGCTTGGTGTCCTCAGAGTAACATGTGATGGCTCGGTAAGAATTCTTACCGATGTGTGAAGTCTTGCCGACCGTTCGGTGCTCGATGTAACTAAAGGGGTCTCTGTGTGAAGTCTCAGCGATGAACAAAAGTCTTGCTGACTGTTGATCACTTTGAAGAAAGTCTTTGAACCTCAGTATGATCTCTTGGCAAAAGACGATAGTCTCGCCGATGTAAGTTCTATTGTCTATGTGACTTTTGAACCTCGGTATGAAGTCTTGGCGAAAGCGATGAGTCTCGCCGAATGGTGGATGCACATGGATTAACTTGAAGGCTCGGCGTGAGGTCCTGGCGAGAGCGATAGTCTTGCCGAAAGGAAAACTGAAGCCTTTGGCCAACATGCCGATACAGTGTAAACTCTTTTGACCAAGTGATGACCATCTACGTGGCTAGTATTCAACCAATCAGAGGAGCCGAATGGGAACCGTTAGAAGACAGTCTGTTGTGGTAGTTCTATGAGGAAGTTCGACAGACAGGGAATGACATGAATATAGTTTGCAGTTGCAGATGTAAAAAGGTTCGATGGTTGGTTCAAAGAACAATTGTGTGAACAGTTCAAATTATATCAAAGTGATTTATGTTCTATAAATATTGTAACTTGAAGGTTCTTGTACAAGATTGATCATTGTGAAAGCTGCTGTAATCTGGCATCAGAAAGATAAGTCAGAACTATGTATGTAATTATTTGTTACTGTAATACAAAGTGACTTCTCTTGGTGTGGTGGGTTTTTCTCCCGTAAGGGTTTTTCCACGTAAATATGGTGTTCATCTGTGTTTGTCTAATTCTTTGTTTCTGCTATTTATTTCAAAGTGCATCTTAATTGAATTGTAATTGAAAAAATTAAAAGTATATATGCATTCTTCCCTGAGGTTTTGACGTTAGGAGAATTGTTTCCGCATCTAATTTTCCTTACAAGTGGTATTAGAGCCAGGCCAGTTGTGTTATCCTTGTGGGTACGTTGGGTTTTTTAAGTCAATTCTATTCAGTGGGAGTCCTGTAGAAGTTTGTCAATTTCTAATTATAGATTGAGATGGCTAGCACGTCAGGAAAGATTGAAATAGAGAAATTCAATGGCAACAATTTTGAGTTGTGGAAACTCAAAATGGAAGACCTATTGGTTGATCGTGATCTGTGGCTTGCAGTGTCTAGAACTAAACCTATAGGCATGAAGCAAGAAGATTGGGACCTTGCAAATAGAAATTCTGAGTGGCTGATAAGGCTCTGTTTGGCAGACTCCATTCTTCTCAATGTGCATGAAGAGAAGACTGCATCTTCCTTATGGAAGAGACTGGCATCTATTTATCAGGGGAAGTCCTTGGTGAATAAACTTTTCCTGAGGAAGAAGTTGTACACTTTGAGAATGTAGGAAGGAGGGTCTGTTGTTGATCATTTGAACACATTCAATACACTGATTGCACAGTTAACATTTGTTGGTGTGAAGATTGATGAAGAGGATCATTGTATGCTAATTTTGTGTTCTTTGCCAGATTCATGGGATCACCTTGTGATGGCTATTGGGAGTACAACATCTAGTTTCAAGATGGAATATGTTGTTCCATCTTTGCTGTCAGA
>VDFB02271349.1:0-31517 GCA_007258455.2 Sequoia sempervirens
ATGCTTTCTTACGGGAACATTGAACTTATTATTGGTTGTGCCTTAGTTTATTGTCTTCACTGGTTGTAATCCTTTTAAAAAAAAAAAAGCTTTGAATAGTTCAAATGCTATTAATGTAAATCTTAATACAGTCATATCTATCCGCGTGAGTTAGTATACTGTGGTTTAGGCGCAGTAATCTGCTGTTATCTAGTTGTTTATTATAGATATTTATAACCAACTCGAGATGAGTCATGGTAATCTATTATTTTATGCATGGCTGTAAAGATCTGTTTTTTCCGGATAACTATTCTTGGCTAATTAGCGGATGTTACGCCTTTCTTTAAGAATCTTGTCCCTTTCTGTTTCATCTGTTTTTAACTCTGAACTTGTGGATGGTGCGAGAGGGTCTTCTTTTCTGTTATGTAATACTTATTAAAAAAAAGAACTGCTTATTGATAAAAAATGGAGGGTATTCTTATGGATGAAGGGAAAAAAAGGTTTAGGGCTTTCCAAGATAGCCAGCACGGGCATAAAGGAAAAACAGAGCGTACCTGCTCATGATCTGTATAGGTAATTTAATAAGGCCTATTGATGTGGGAGGTATGCGCAGCCCTCATTCTCTTAACCTGAGAGTGAATGCATGCGCCTGGAGCACAAGCAAAGCTTACAATAATTCTGGTGGATACTTGGGAATCAGCAGAAGTTCCAGAACTTGCTTTAGCCTGAATTTCAAGGATTACCAGGTTTTCATCTTTTATTTTTAAGTTTCTGTAAATTTCTTTAAGTAATCCTGTGGAAAATTAATGGTTAATCAATTTTTTTTGTTTATTAGATTAGATAAACAAATTTTATTGAAAATACATTTAAATTAGGTTGTTAAGAATTCAAGAAAATAGAATTTAGTGTATGAATTCAAGAAATAAATTCGGTACTTGATTTCTTCTGTAAATCTGTAAAATTTAACTAAAATTTCCAATTCTGAAACAAAAATGAATTTGGAATTAATTTATTCTCCCTTTAGATGAAATAATCTTATCTGGTCACATAATATAAGTCTGTACTTCCATAGAATTTTGCCTGAAGTTTGAAACTAATTCTTAAATTCAAATATGCGCCTGTGCATATGTATATTTAAGCCAGATATTATCATCAGATGTCTATATTTCTTTTATAGGCTATATCCTTAAATGACATATATCTTTCTCTAGGCGTATACCAGATTTTGAGACTGTAAAGAATTGAATTGTATATGATCTATGAATTAAACTGAAATAATATCATCCAATAAGTTGTTCGTTTGTTTCAAATTTACTGTATTTTATTTCCTTCTAGGGTAGACGCCATTGCACTATGCACGAGAATATATTTAGTTAATGTTAGGGGCAGGCATTGTTTAATCTTTAAACTGCGCACTAATATCTTCAACGCCTGTACTTTTATTAGATACTCTTTGTTGATATACGGGTTATGCCAATAGGTTTAGAATATGTTATTTGAAACCTTTCTGCGGTTAAGTTCTCCGTGTTGATGCATAAATTAATTTACTGGTGTCAACGTTTTGTTCTTCAACAGAAAATCTGGTAATAATAATATAAATTTCTATACCAAAGATTAAGCCCGGCTGTAGCTATGAAATAGGAGAGTTTACCAAGAAATTTTCCTGGTACCGTGTTAGTTGAATATTTTCTTCCTACATCCATCCCTAGTTTTTCTACGAGCTTGAGTTACTTGTCAATAACATGTGATATATGTTCTAATTTTAGTATGCTTTCTATACTACGCTGGAGAAATCTGGATTTCGATATATGTGAATGGCAACTTGAATATCTTTTGCAGTCACGATAATATTTGAAAACTAACACTCTTAAATGCAAAGCAAATTTTCTATTGCTTGAAAAAAAGGGAAACTAGTGACAGTTAACACATTACAAACTACCAGTAGAAATATAAAATTAGGCGTAGGAATTAGATAAATATGAAGTTATGACTATAAACTTAAAAAAAAATATATATATCTTCAATCTGAATCTTAGCGCCTTGATGTAGCATCTTGAACTAATTTCATTGTTTAAATCGTCACCGCCCATGTCCAGTACTGCTGTCGAGGGAGTTAAAATATATCCTAAAATAGAATTTTCGTCATGCAATCATCCATCTGTAACTGTTAGAGTTTTTGCTGCGTCTTTAGTTAAATTCAATGCTAATTGTTAGGCGAAATTCTTTTTAGTCTTTGCTGGCGCAGTAATCAGTAGTTACTGATTTTCTTTGAAAATATCTTTGAAGAAATCATATTTGACACACCTTAATATAGCATCCGAAGTTGTCAATAGTTAACTGTAAGATTTTATTTTTTTAGACTTTTGTGGACAAATAGAATCTTGAATTTATGGTTTAAAATTAGACTCTTCTGGAATTGAATCTTCAAGCGGTTCTAAAGTTGTTATGTATATATTTAAATATATTAGTGTATAATCAAAGTAAATAGCTCTACCATGGTTGATTTACAAGTATAAAGATTTTATATTATACTTAAAGGATATTATCATCGTTATAATAATAAAATGTAGGACATTTTATAATATCAATAGATTGTTGTTTTAAACATTTAAATCTTGAAGGGTAAATAAATGTATTTGATGAGAAATATATATATATTTATATAATAGTGTATTAGGCTGCTTTTAAAGTGTTTAAGTTATAGATGTAAAAGATTTATATATACCTAATACTATCGAACATGGATGTATTTTATTTTCTTTGAAAATTATGCAAATGTGAATATCGATAAATTGTATATCATGAACTTTTAATTCATGAAGTTTGGCAACAGCAGATTTAGTAGATTGTGTAAATATATTTTAATGTAGATGATGTGTGTTCTCTTTTCATCAAAAACTTGAGAAGTGAAAATTTGTATTATTTGGTGTATACATGTATGTTGTAGTGTTGATGATGTATATTTTCATTTCCTTAAAAGTTAAGGAAGAGAAAATAGTACTGTTAAGTATGTTACACTCTAATTTTATTGTTCAATTATGATAATCTTTAATTTGGGGGTATAGCTTTACACCTTTTGATATTAGTTAAAAGTGACGTCTTAGAGAAATTGTTTTGTCTCTAGTGAAAGATGAAAACCTTTGTGGTTTTGAATTTTTACACTTAATGGCTACCCCTAGCTTGTTATGTTGAGTCATGTTATAGAAAGAGTGGTTTACATTAGGGGCCGAAATCCTATAGTGATTGTCTAGGTAACCTAAGATAGGTGTTATAATCCAAGTGAAAACTTAACTAATGTATTAGGGGTTGGGTAGTTGTAAATACTAAATCAGATAATGTTTTCCTCGCCTACTTCTTAATGCTCGTTTAGGTTGAGGTTGAGAAGGCCTGGAATGGCAAGTCGCCATCTTGTCTTCTTGAAAGATGTGTCGACTCCACATTAGTCTGCATAGGGGCCGAGAATCGGTAGAGGCTACCAGGGTAACTCTTGGAGAGAGGGCCGGTAGTCTAGGAAGGTTCACCAGGGTAACCTATCCCGACGGTGTGATGACACTCTTAGTATATATCATGATGGTGTTTTCTTGAGTTCAGTTTTCTATTTTGATGAGATTTGTTACTTGAAATTGTATCTGGTTGAGTTTGTAATCGTAATGTCGTTATGTGGATTTGTAAACCCTGTAAATGTTATGTTCTGTCTACTTTGTTTGTGGACCTGTCAAATATCTCCTAGCACGGAGGGAGTGGACCTTCGGGTTTCACGTGGTCGGGAGGAAACCGTGCTCTATCTTCCCTATATTTTCTTGCAGATGATCTTATGCTTGCAGCAGATTCCAATTACCTCTTGAATCATGATTATGGATGCGAAGCATATTCGAGGATATGGACATCAGTTGTGTGGTGATCACTTTCTACTTTGTAAACTCACCTCTTGTAAAAGAGTGTATTTATTGTACCATCTTATTGTTGTATTGAGATTAGTTGAAATCTCTCATTATGTAATCAGTTCAGTTGGATATTTGATTATAATAAGATATATATACTGGAATATTCGTGACATTAGTTTTGTACTTGAACTATGATAATGTGTTGAGTTTAATTAATATGTTTATGTAACACTGTCTTGTAAACTTTATAGCATTTGTGTAATCAATTAACTTTAAAAAAAAAATTATTCGATTAACTTTACTCATTACACTTTGTTATATTGGTAACCAAGGCGGGGCGTTACAGATTGGTATCAGAGCAAAGGTTCTAACACTGGGTGCTCTGGATTAATGAGCCCATTAGGTTGTTAGGACGTTAGATTTGGTTGTTGTGTTTTCCGTTTGCTTTGCTTGACTTATAACAAAACGTTTCTTGGTATTTGTGTGGGATCACACCTAGGTGTCATGGTAGAGGTTGTGGTTATGGTCATGGAGGCAGTTATGGAGGTAGTCAATGGGAATCACCTTCCTTAGTTTCACATGAGTCGTTGAGCATTGCGGTAGCCATGGACAAGGCTCAAACTGTTGAAGAGAATCTATCTTTGGTCTTAGGTGGTTAGACGGGGGTCCAGATTGGCAGTGCACCTTCCATTGGTGTTGGATCTCAAGGTGGTCAATCTCAAGTTGCAAGCTTCTCCAAGGGGCTTTAGGTACCCACTAAGGGTGAGCAACAACAACCCTCGCAGTCAGAGCATAAGAGTTCTCAGTCCCAACATGGTGGTATTTGGTTTCAGAAGAAAAGAAATTGGAGTTGGTTACAATCTCATCGTAATCATTCCAATTACCTAGCACAGAGTTCTTTGTCTATAGTTAGTGGAGGTAGTTTTCCATGGTCTAGTGTACCTCCTGGTGATAGAGTATTTAGAAGGAATATATAAAGTTTCTTTTGTGATCAACGAGGTCACATTGCTTGTCAATGTCCTCAAGAGGGCACTTCCAAGCTCAGTCTGAGACGGACAGCTTTAAAGTTGACAGTAGGAGACACAGGCAGATCACATATGTTGTTTACCATGGTGGATAACCGCCAAGTCGAGCTCCAAAGTACAGTCGGAGAGGTTTTTGGTGGAGGACAGCGATTATTCTTTAAGAACCGTGCATGTCCTTCAGAGTCAGGAGTTGATCCATAGGGATCGAGACGTTGACTGAGTACGGGTCCAGTGGGATCCTAGTGACGAGTCTTCTATCTCTTTGGAAGACATATTTTGGATGTGTTTGTTATTTACTTTCTGTTTGCAGGCTTCCAGGAGTAAGCCTTATTCTAGGGGGGGAGGATGTAGTGTCCCTCCAGCTTAGACATATTGTTTAGTTGATTCTGCTTGATAGATGTTTTAGATTACTTCAATACTATGTTTGTTTCTAACTACGGTGATTCTAGATATTATGTTGTCTTGATTTTTGAGGATCATACATCGACATCTTAGTTATTTGGGTTATGATGGTTTCGACAGTACTATAGTAGATTCATTTATGGTGCAAAGCATTGTTTATGATTATTGCTTATGTTATCATGTTGATATGATTGTATATTATTGATCTTGTTTGTTTGCGTCGGTGAAGAAGATAGTGTGGCATTACTCATTCGTGAGTATCCTACCACGCTACAATTCTTATTCACGGTGTGTTTTCTAACTTGAGTTTATATGTATACATGTTTTAACCTTGATGTTTCTGGAACCCGCGATAGAGATGCGAAGCTCCACGCTTGTCAGTCGAGAGTGTACCGATCCATCATATGTTGGCGTTTTGACAGGTCTATGTTTAGCCATCATTCTTTGTGAATGAGTATCTTTGTTTTTCCTGTGTTGTCGTTGTCGTCTTCGTTTTATTGCCATCATCGTCTTCATCGTCATCGTATTCGTCTTTATCGTTCTTATTGGTTGTGTTTCGTCATGTTTATTAATGTTTTAACCACCTCGTAATAATTTATGTATCTTGTGCATGGTGTCATTTACACATATTATCCTTTCCATAAAATGACAAGACGTCTCGATCTTATGCATGACTTAAAATGTGCTTAACATCAGTTAAATGTTATTCTTAAAGATAGCATTTGTGATCATTTGCAATATGTTTGCATGAGTTATAGTTTTGGAAGCTTTGTGCTTTATTTTAACCATATTGGAATATCCCTTGTTGTGAATATTGATGCATGGCAGATTCATTAGTCATATATTGTTATTTATTCGTCAAGGGTTGTGTAGCAGCAGATTGATTAGTCATATATTGTTATTTGTTCGTCAAGGGTTGTGTAAATGGTGTAGCAACAGATTGATTGATCATGTTGTTCGATTGGATGGGTAAGGTTGATTTATTATGTCTTTGTAGAGTAGTGCGCTCTACTTGTAAATTGGACTTTTCTACCCTAGCACGTGACTTGAAAGTTGAGAAACGGTTGTTTGGGGTTCTATTGTGTAATGGAAGAATTGCTTCAACTCTTTTATTAGGTTCCAGCTACTATTTTTATTTTCTCGTGGCAACATCAAGGGAACACCATAACAATATCCTTAAATCCAAGTAAAGTCGGATCATGTTTTCCTACAGTCTGCTTAATGAATGAAATGGCATCTCACCTTCCGTCTCTTTTGTGGGTTTTAGCGTTACTTACCTTGGGCATCTTTTTAACTTTTCATCCACTAAGTGGAGTTGATTGTCCAGTTCTGAAAACAAGTCAAGCTCCAAGCTGCAGGGATGTAAGTGACGTAAGCCAAGCCCCAGACTCCAGAGAATGCTTTCTTACGGGAACATTGAACTTATTATTGGTTGTGCCTTAGTTTATTGTCTTCACTGGTTGTAATCATTTTAAAAAAAAAAAAGCTTTGAATAGTTCAAATGCTATTAATGTAAATCTTAATACAGTCATATCTATCCGCGTGAGTTAGTATACTGTGGTTTAGGCGCAGTAATCTGCTGTTATCTAGTTTATTATAGATAGTACCGGTAACTCGAGATTGGTCGTAGTAATCTATTATTTTATGCATGGCTGTAAGATCTGTTTTTTTCGGATAACTATTCTTGGCTAATTAGCGGATGTTACGCCTTTCTTTAAGAATCTTGTCCTTTCGCGAACTTAATCTGTTTTAACTCTGGGCATGGATGGTGCGAGAGAGGTCTTCTTTTTCTGTTATGTAATACTTATTAAAAAGAACTGCTTATTGATAAAAATGGAGGGTATTCTTATGGATGAAGGGAAAAAAAAAGGTTTAGGGCTTTCAAGATAGCCAGCACGGGCATAAAGGAAGAAACAGAGCGTACCTGCTCATGATCTGTATAAGGTAATTTATCGACCTATTGATGTGGGAGGTATGCGCAGCCCTCATTCTCTTAACCTGGTGAATGCATGCGCCTGGAGCACAAGCAAAGCTTACAATAATTCTGGTGGATATTTGGGAATTAGCAGAAGTTCCAGAACTTGCTTCAGCCTGAATTTCAAAGATTACCAGGTTTTCATCTCTTATTTTTAAGTTTCTGTAAATTTCTTTAAGTAATCCTGTGGAAAATTAATGGTTAATCAACCTGTATATAAAACAGAGAAAATGTTAGATTAGATAAACAAATTTCATTGAAAATACATTTAAATTAGGTTGTTAAGAATTCAAGAAAATAGAATTTAGTGTATGAATTCAAGAACTAAATTCGGTTTTTGATTTCTTCTGTAAATCTGTAAAATTTAACTAAAATTTCCAATTCTGAAACAAAAATGAATTTGGAATTAATTTATTCTCCTTTAAGATGAAATAATCTTATCTGGTCACATAATATAAGTCTGTACTTCCATAGAATTTTTCCTGAAGTTTGAAACTAATTCTTAATTTCAAATATGGGCCTGTGCATATGCATATTTAAGCCAAATATTATCATCAGACGTCTATATTTCTTTTATAGGTTATATCCTTTAATGACATATATCTTTCTCTAGGCGTATACCAGATTTTGAGACTGTAAAGAATTGAATTGTATATGATCTATGAATTAAACTAAAATAATATTATCCAATAAGTTGCTCGTTTGTTTCAAATTTACTGTGTTTTATTTTCTTCTAGGGTAGACGCCATCGCACTATGCACGAGAATATTCTTATCTTAGTTAATGTTAGGGGCAGGCACTGTTTAATCTTTAAACTGCGCACTAATATCTTCAATGCCTGTACTTTTATTAGATACTCTTTGCTGGTATACGGGTTATGCCGATAGGTTTAGAATATGTTATTTGAAACCTTTCTGCCGCTAAAGTTCTCCGTGTTGATGCACAAATTAATTTACTGGTGTCAACGTTTTGTTCTTCAATAGAAAATCTGGTAATATTATAAATTTCTATACCAAAGATTAAGCCCGACTGTAGCTATGAAATAGAATAGTTTACCAAGAAATTTCCCCGATACCGTGTGTGTTGAATATTTTCTTCCTATGTCCATCCCTAGTTTTCTCCGAGATTGAGTTACTTGTCAATAGCATATGTTATATGTTCTAATTTTAGTATGTTTCCTATACTACGCTGGAGAAATCTGTACTACGATATATGTGAATGGCAACTTGAATATCTTTTTCAGTCATGATAATATTTGAAACTAACACTCTTAAATGCAAAGCGAATTTTCTATTGCTTGCAAAAGGGAAACCAGTGACAGTTAACACATTACAAACTACCAGTAGAAATATAAAATTAGGCGTAGGAATTGGATAAATATGAAGTTATCTATAAACTTATAAAAAAATATATAAATATCTTCAATCTGAATCTTAGCGCCTTGATGTAGCATCTTGAACTAATTTCATTGTTTTAATCGTCACCGCCCATGTCAGTACTGCTGTCGAGGGGTTAAAATATATCTAAAAGCCGAATTTTCGTGTTGCAATCATCCATCTGTAACTGTTAGAGTTTTGCTGCGTCTTTAGTTAAAATTCAATGCTAATTAGGCGAAATTCTTTTAGTCTTTAGCAGTAATCAGTAGTTACTGATTTTCTTTGAAAATATCTTTGAAGAAATCATATTTGACACACCTTAATATAGCATCCGAAGTTGTCAATAGTTAACTGTAAGATTTTATTTTTTTAGACTTTTGTGGACAAATAGAATCTTGAATTTGTGGTTTAAAATTAGACTCTTCTGGAATTGAATCTTCAAGCGGTTCTAAAGTTGTTATGTATATATTTAAATATATTAGTGTATAATCAAAGTAAATAGCTCTACCATGGTTGATTTACAAGTATAAAGATTTTATATTATACTTAAAGGATATTATCATCGTTATAATAATAAAATGTAGGACATTTTATAATATCAATAGATTGTTGTTTTAAACATTTAAATCTTGAAGGGTAAATAAATGTATTTGATGAGAAATATATATATATTTATATAATAGTGTATTAGGCTGCTTTTAAAGTGTTTAAGTTATAGATGTATAAGATTTATATATACCTAATACTATTGAACATGGATGTATTTTATTTTCTTTGAAAATTATGCAAATGTGAATATCGATAAATTGTATATCATGAACTTTTAATTCATGAAGTTTGGCAACTTGTAGTTAATGGGTGTGTAAATATATTTTAATGTAGATGATGTGTGTTCTCTTTTCATCAGAAACTTGAGAAGTGAAAATTTGTATTATTTGGTGTATACATGTATGTTGTAGTGTTGATGATGTATATTTTTTTTATTTCCATAAAAGTTAAGGAAGAGAAAATTGTACTGTTAAGTACGTTACACTCTAGTTTTATTGTCAGTTATGATAATCTTTATTTTGGGGTATAGTTTTACACCTTTTGATGGTAGTCAAAAGTGGCGTCTCAGAGAAATTGTTTTGTTTCTAGTGAAAGATGCAAACCTTTGTGGTTTTGAATTTTTATGCTTAATAGCTACCCCTAGCTTGTTATGTTGAGTCATGTTATAGAAAGAGTGGCTTGCGGTAGGGGCCGAAATCCGGAAGTGATTGTCTGGGTAACCTATCGTAGGTGAGATAATCCAAGTGAAAACTTAATTAATCTATTAGGGGTTAGGTAGTTGTAAATATTTAATCAGATAATGTTTGCCTCGCCTACTTCTTAACGCTTGTTTAGGTTGAGAAAAGGCTGAGAAGGCCTGGAATGGCAAGTCGCCATCTTGTCTTCTTGAAAGATGTGTCGACTCCACATTAGTCTGCATAGGGGCCGGGAATCGGTAGAGGCTACCAGGGTAACTCTTGGAGAGGGCCGGTAGTCTAGGAAGATTCACCAGGGTAACCTATCCCGACGGTGTGATGACACTCTTAGTCTATACCATGATGGTGTTATCTTGTGTTTAGTTTTCTATTTTGATGAGATTTGTTACTTGAATTGTATTTGTTGAATTTGTAATCGTAATGTCGTTATGTGAATTTGTAAACCCTGTAAATGTAATGTTCTGTCTACCTTGTTTGTGGACCTGTCAAATATCTCCTAGCACGGAGGGAGTGGACCTTCGGGTTTCACGTGGTCGGGAGGAAATCGTGCTCTATCTTCCCTATATTTTCTTGCAGATGATCTTATGCTTGCAGCAGATTCCAATTACCTCTTGAATCATGATTATGGATGCGAAGCATATTCGAGGATATGGACATCAGTTGTGTGGTGATCACTTTCTACTTTGTAAACTCACCTCTTGTAAAAGAGTGTGTTGTGCAAAATCTTATTGTTGTATTGAGATTAGTTGAAATCTCATTATGTATCGGTTGATTGGATATTTGATTATAATAAGATATATCTTTGGAATATTACATTGACATTAGTTTTGTACTTGAACTATGATAATGTGTTGAGTTTAATTAATATGTTTATGTAACACTGTCTTGTAAACTTTATAGCATTTGTGTAATCAATTAACTTAAAAAAAAAAATTATTCGATTAACTTTACTCATTACACTTTGTTATATTGGTAACCAAGGCGGGGCGTTACAGATTGGTATCAGAGCAAAGGTTCTAACACTGGGTGCTCTGGATTAATGAGCCCATTAGGTTGTTAGGACATTAGATTTGGTTGTCGTGTTTTTCGTTTGCTTTGTTTGTTTTATAACAAGACTTGTCTTGGTATTTGTGTAGGAGCATGCCTAGGTGTTGTGGTAGAGGTCGTGGTCATGGCCATGGAGGCGGTCATGGAGGTGGTCAGTGGGAATCACTTTTCCAAGTTTCGCTTGAGTCGTTGATCATGGTGGTAGCCATGGACAAGGCTCAAACTGTTGAAGAAAATCTATCTATGGTCTTAGGTGGACAGACGAGGGTCCAAATTGGTAGTGCACCTTCCATTGGTGTTGGATCTTAGGGTGGTCAATCTCAGGTTGCGAGCTTCTCCAAGGGGCCTCAGGTACCCACTAAGGGTGAGCAGCAACAACCCTCACAGTCAGAGCATAAGAGTTCTCAGTCCCAACATGGTATTTGGTTTTCGGAAGAAAATTGGGTGATTTACAATCTCATCGTAATCATTCAGTACCCCTATACCGAAGTTCTTTTGTCTATAGTTAGTGGAGGTAGTTTTCCATGGTCTAGTGTACCTCCTGGTGATAGAGTATTTAGAAGGAATATATAAAGTTTCTTTTGTGATCAACGAGGTCACATTGCTTGTCAATGTCCTCAAGAGGGCACTTCCAAGCTCAGTCTGAGACGGACAGCTTTAAAGTTGACAGTAGGAGACACAGGCAGATCACATATGTTGTTTACCATGGTGGATAACCGCCAAGTCGAGCTCCAAAGTACAGTCGGAGAGGTTTTTGGTGGAGGACAGCGATTATTCTTTAAGAACCGTGCATGTCCTTATTCTTTAAGAACCGTGCATGTCCTTCAGAGTCAAGAGTTGATCCACAGGGATCGAAACGTTGATTGAGTATGGGTCCAGTGGGATCCTAGTAACGAGTCTTCAATCTCTTTGGAGGACATATTTTGGATGTGTTTGTTATATAATTTCTGTTTGCAGGCTTCCAGGAGTAAGCCTTATTCTAGGGGGGGAGGATGTAGTGTCCCTCCAGCTTAGACATATTGTTTAGTTGATTCTGCTTGATAGATGTTTTAGATTACTTCAATACTATGTTGTTTCTTTTCTGAGGTGATTCTAGATATTATGTTGTCTTGATTTTGAGGATCATACATCGACATCTTGGTTATTTGGTTATGATGGTTCGATGATACTATGGTAGATTCATTTATGATATGGCTTATTGATTATGATTATTGCTTATGTTATCATGTTGATATGATTGTATATGATTGATTTGCTCGTTTGCGTCAGTGGATAAGACAGTATGGCATTACTCATTCGTGAGTATCCTGCCATGCTGCAATTCTTATTCACAGTGTGTTTTCAACATGAGTTTATATATATACATGTTTTAACCTTGATGTTTTCACCGCGAACCGCAGTGGGTAAGCTCCACTGCTTGTCGAGATAGAAATTATTGCGATCAATATTGTATATTGGCCGTTTTGGCAGTCTATGTTTATGTCATTCTTTGTGAATGGTATACTTTGTTTTCATGTTGTCGTTGTCATCTTCGTTTTATTGCCGTTGTCGTCTTTATCGTCATCGTATTCGTCTTTATCGTTCTTATTGGTTGTGTTTCATCATGTTTATTAATGTTTTAACCAACTCGTAATAATTTATGTATCTTGTGCATGGTGTGATTTACACATATTATCCTTTCCATAAAATGACAAGGCGTCGATCTTATGCATGACTTAAAATGTGCCTTCGGTTAAATGTTATTCTTAAAGATAACGACTGTGATCATTTGCAATATGTTAATGAGTTATAGTTTAGGCTTACAATGCTTTATTTTAACCATATTGGAATATCCCTTGTTGTGAATATTGATGCATGGCAGATTCATTAGTCATATATTGTTATATATTCGTCAAGGGGTGTGTAAATGGCGTAGCAACAGATTGGTTGATCATGTTGTGCGATTGGATGGGTGAGACTGATTTATTATGTCTTTGTAGAGTAGTGCGCTCTACTTGTAAATTGGACTTTTCTACCCTAGCACGTGACTTGAAAGTTGAGAAACGGTTGTTTGGGGTTCTATTGTTTAATGGCAGAATTGCTTCAACTCTTTTATTAGGTTCCAGCTACTATTTTTTCTTTTCTCGTGGCAACATCAAGGGAACTCCATAACAATATCCTTAAATCCAAGTAAAATTGGATGATGTTTTCCTACAGTCTGCGTAATGAATGAAATGACATCTCACCTTCCGTCTCTTTTGTGGGTTTTAGCGTTACTTACCTTGGGCATCTTTTTAACTTTTCGTCCACTAAGTGGAGTTGATTGTCCAATTCTGAAAACAAGTCAAGCTCCAAGCTGCAGGGATGTAAGTGACGTAAGCCAAGCCCCAGACTCCAGAGAATGCTTTCTTACGGGAACATTGAACTTATTATTGGTTGTGCCTTAGTTTATTGTCTTCACTGGTTGTAATCCTTTTAAAAAAAAAAAGCTTTGAATAGTTCAAATGCTATTAATGTAAATCTTAATACAGTCATATCTATCCGCGTGAGTTAGTATACTGTGGTTTAGGCGCAGTAATCTGCTGTTATCTAGTTGTTTATTATAGATATTTATAACCAACTCGAGATGAGTCATGGTAATCTATTATTTTATGCATGGCTGTAAAGATCTGTTTTTTCCGGATAACTATTCTTGGCTAATTAGCGGATGTTACGCCTTTCTTTAAGAATCTTGTCCCTTTCTGTTTCATCTGTTTTTAACTCTGAACTTGTGGATGGTGCGAGAGGGTCTTCTTTTCTGTTATGTAATACTTATTAAAAAAAAGAACTGCTTATTGATAAAAAATGGAGGGTATTCTTATGGATGAAGGGAAAAAAAGGTTTAGGGCTTTCCAAGATAGCCAGCACGGGCATAAAGGAAAAACAGAGCGTACCTGCTCATGATCTGTATAGGTAATTTAATAAGGCCTATTGATGTGGGAGGTATGCGCAGCCCTCATTCTCTTAACCTGAGTGAATGCATGCGCCTGGAGCACAAGCAAAGCTTACAATAATTCTGGTGGATACTTGGGAATCAGCAGAAGTTCCAGAACTTGCTTTAGCCTGAATTTCAAGGATTACCAGGTTTTCATCTTTTATTTTTAAGTTTCTGTAAATTTCTTTAAGTAATCCTGTGGAAAATTAATGGTTAATCAATTTTTTTTGTTTATTAGATTAGATAAACAAATTTTATTGAAAATACATTTAAATTAGGTTGTTAAGAATTCAAGAAAATAGAATTTAGTGTATGAATTCAAGAAATAAATTCGGTACTTGATTTCTTCTGTAAATCTGTAAAATTTAACTAAAATTTCCAATTCTGAAACAAAAATGAATTTGGAATTAATTTATTCTCCCTTTAGATGAAATAATCTTATCTGGTCACATAATATAAGTCTGTACTTCCATAGAATTTTGCCTGAAGTTTGAAACTAATTCTTAAATTCAAATATGCGCCTGTGCATATGTATATTTAAGCCAGATATTATCATCAGATGTCTATATTTCTTTTATAGGCTATATCCTTAAATGACATATATCTTTCTCTAGGCGTATACCAGATTTTGAGACTGTAAAGAATTGAATTGTATATGATCTATGAATTAAACTGAAATAATATCATCCAATAAGTTGTTCGTTTGTTTCAAATTTACTGTATTTTATTTCCTTCTAGGGTAGACGCCATTGCACTATGCACGAGAATATATTTAGTTAATGTTAGGGGCAGGCATTGTTTAATCTTTAAACTGCGCACTAATATCTTCAACGCCTGTACTTTTATTAGATACTCTTTGTTGATATACGGGTTATGCCAATAGGTTTAGAATATGTTATTTGAAACCTTTCTGCGGTTAAGTTCTCCGTGTTGATGCATAAATTAATTTACTGGTGTCAACGTTTTGTTCTTCAACAGAAAATCTGGTAATAATAATATAAATTTCTATACCAAAGATTAAGCCCGGCTGTAGCTATGAAATAGGAGAGTTTACCAAGAAATTTTCCTGGTACCGTGTTAGTTGAATATTTTCTTCCTACATCCATCCCTAGTTTTTCTACGAGCTTGAGTTACTTGTCAATAACATGTGATATATGTTCTAATTTTAGTATGCTTTCTATACTACGCTGGAGAAATCTGGATTTCGATATATGTGAATGGCAACTTGAATATCTTTTGCAGTCACGATAATATTTGAAAACTAACACTCTTAAATGCAAAGCAAATTTTCTATTGCTTGAAAAAAAGGGAAACTAGTGACAGTTAACACATTACAAACTACCAGTAGAAATATAAAATTAGGCGTAGGAATTAGATAAATATGAAGTTATGACTATAAACTTAAAAAAAATATATATATATCTTCAATCTGAATCTTAGCGCCTTGATGTAGCATCTTGAACTAATTTCATTGTTTAAATCGTCACCGCCCATGTCCAGTACTGCTGTCGAGGGAGTTAAAATATATCCTAAAATAGAATTTTCGTCATGCAATCATCCATCTGTAACTGTTAGAGTTTTTGCTGCGTCTTTAGTTAAATTCAATGCTAATTGTTAGGCGAAATTCTTTTTAGTCTTTGCTGGCGCAGTAATCAGTAGTTACTGATTTTCTTTGAAAATATCTTTGAAGAAATCATATTTGACACACCTTAATATAGCATCCGAAGTTGTCAATAGTTAACTGTAAGATTTTATTTTTTTAGACTTTTGTGGACAAATAGAATCTTGAATTTATGGTTTAAAATTAGACTCTTCTGGAATTGAATCTTCAAGCGGTTCTAAAGTTGTTATGTATATATTTAAATATATTAGTGTATAATCAAAGTAAATAGCTCTACCATGGTTGATTTACAAGTATAAAGATTTTATATTATACTTAAAGGATATTATCATCGTTATAATAATAAAATGTAGGACATTTTATAATATCAATAGATTGTTGTTTTAAACATTTAAATCTTGAAGGGTAAATAAATGTATTTGATGAGAAATATATATATATTTATATAATAGTGTATTAGGCTGCTTTTAAAGTGTTTAAGTTATAGATGTAAAAGATTTATATATACCTAATACTATCGAACATGGATGTATTTTATTTTCTTTGAAAATTATGCAAATGTGAATATCGATAAATTGTATATCATGAACTTTTAATTCATGAAGTTTGGCAACTTGTAGTTAATGGGTGTGTAAATATATTTTAATGTAGATGATGTGTGTTCTCTTTTCATCAGAAACTTGAGAAGTGAAAATTTGTATTATTTGGTGTATACATGTATGTTGTAGTGTTGATGATGTATATTTTTTTTATTTCCATAAAAGTTAAGGAAGAGAAAATTGTACTGTTAAGTACGTTACACTCTAGTTTTATTGTCAGTTATGATAATCTTTATTTTGGGGTATAGTTTTACACCTTTTGATGGTAGTCAAAAGTGGCGTCTCAGAGAAATTGTTTTGTTTCTAGTGAAAGATGCAAACCTTTGTGGTTTTGAATTTTTATGCTTAATAGCTACCCCTAGCTTGTTATGTTGAGTCATGTTATAGAAAGAGTGGCTTGCGGTAGGGGCCGAAATCCGGAAGTGATTGTCACCGGGCAACTGTAAATGGGGTGAGATGATCCAGTGAAACAGTGGTCAGCCAGGGTGGGTGGTTGTATTCTTTAATGTGGTGTTTTCTTCTTCTTGCTTTAGGACAGAAAGAAGGCACGGGCAGTAACCATCTTGTCTTGAAGACAGCATTGCGACCATTGTGCGGGGCAGGTGGGTAGGACTGCAGGTGGCACTTCGGAGGCGATGCAAGAAGACGCAGTCCTTCTCCGGGCAGGTATTACTCTTAGTCTATACCATGATGGTGTTATCTTGTGTTTAGTTTTCTATTTTGATGAGATTTGTTACTTGAATTGTATTTGTTGAATTTGTAATCGTAATGTCGTTATGTGAATTTGTAAACCCTGTAAATGTAATGTTCTGTCTACCTTGTTTGTGGACCTGTCAAATATCTCCTAGCACGGAGGGAGTGGACCTTCGGGTTTCACGTGGTCGGGAGGAAATCGTGCTCTATCTTCCCTATATTTTCTTGCAGATGATCTTATGCTTGCAGCAGATTCCAATTACCTCTTGAATCATGATTATGGATGCGAAGCATATTCGAGGATATGGACATCAGTTGTGTGGTGATCACTTTCTACTTTGTAAACTCACCTCTTGTAAAAGAGTGTATTTATTGTACCATCTTATTGTTGTATTGAGATTAGTTGAAATCTCTCATTATGTAATCAGTTCAGTTGGATATTTGATTATAATAAGATATATATACTGGAATATTCGTGACATTAGTTTTGTACTTGAACTATGATAATGTGTTGAGTTTAATTAATATGTTTATGTAACACTGTCTTGTAAACTTTATAGCATTTGTGTAATCAATTAACTTTAAAAAAAAATTATTCGATTAACTTTACTCATTACACTTTGTTATATTGGTAACCAAGGCGGGGCGTTACAGATTGGTATCAGAGCAAAGGTTCTAACACTGGGTGCTCTGGATTAATGAGCCCATTAGGTTGTTAGGACGTTAGATTTGGTTGTTGTGTTTTCCGTTTGCTTTGCTTGACTTATAACAAAACGTTTCTTGGTATTTGTGTGGGATCACACCTAGGTGTCATGGTAGAGGTTGTGGTTATGGTCATGGAGGCAGTTATGGAGGTAGTCAATGGGAATCACCTTCCTTAGTTTCACATGAGTCGTTGAGCATTGCGGTAGCCATGGACAAGGCTCAAACTGTTGAAGAGAATCTATCTTTGGTCTTAGGTGGTTAGACGGGGGTCCAGATTGGCAGTGCACCTTCCATTGGTGTTGGATCTCAAGGTGGTCAATCTCAAGTTGCAAGCTTCTCCAAGGGGCTTTAGGTACCCACTAAGGGTGAGCAACAACAACCCTCGCAGTCAGAGCATAAGAGTTCTCAGTCCCAACATGGTGGTATTTGGTTTCAGAAGAAAAGAAATTGGAGTTGGTTACAATCTCATCGTAATCATTCCAATTACCTAGCACAGAGTTCTTTGTCTATAGTTAGTGGAGGTAGTTTTCCATGGTCTAGTGTACCTCCTGGTGATAGAGTATTTAGAAGGAATATATAAAGTTTCTTTTGTGATCAACGAGGTCACATTGCTTGTCAATGTCCTCAAGAGGGCACTTCCAAGCTCAGTCTGAGACGGACAGCTTTAAAGTTGACAGTAGGAGACACAGGCAGATCACATATGTTGTTTACCATGGTGGATAACCGCCAAGTCGAGCTCCAAAGTACAGTCGGAGAGGTTTTTGGTGGAGGACAGCGATTATTCTTTAAGAACCGTGCATGTCCTTCAGAGTCAGGAGTTGATCCATAGGGATCGAGACGTTGACTGAGTACGGGTCCAGTGGGATCCTAGTGACGAGTCTTCTATCTCTTTGGAAGACATATTTTGGATGTGTTTGTTATTTACTTTCTGTTTGCAGGCTTCCAGGAGTAAGCCTTATTCTAGGGGGGGAGGATGTAGTGTCCCTCCAGCTTAGACATATTGTTTAGTTGATTCTGCTTGATAGATGTTTTAGATTACTTCAATACTATGTTGTTTCTTTTCTGAGGTGATTCTAGATATTATGTTGTCTTGATTTTGAGGATCATACATCGACATCTTGGTTATTTGGTTATGATGGTTCGATGATACTATGGTAGATTCATTTATGATATGGCTTATTGATTATGATTATTGCTTATGTTATCATGTTGATATGATTGTATATGATTGATTTGCTCGTTTGCGTCAGTGGATAAGACAGTATGGCATTACTCATTCGTGAGTATCCTGCCATGCTGCAATTCTTATTCACAGTGTGTTTTCTAACATGAGTTTATATATATACATGTTTTAACCTTGATGTTTTCCTGCAGACACAGGTACCGGGTAACAGCTCCACCTGCTTGTCAGGTCCGAGTGTACCCCGATCCAATATTATTATGTTGACCGGAGATTTTGACAGGTCTATGTTTAGCCATCATTCTTTGTGAATGAGTATCTTTGTTTTTCCTGTGTTGTCGTTGTCATCTTCGTTTTATTGCCGTTGTCGTCTTTATCGTCATCGTATTCGTCTTTATCGTTCTTATTGGTTGTGTTTCGTCATGTTTATTAATGTTTTAACCAACTCGTAATAATTTATGTATCTTGTGCATGGTGTCATTTACACATATTATCCTTTCCATAAAATGACAAGACGTCTCGATCTTATGCATGACTTAAAATGTGCTTAACATCAGTTAAATGTTATTCTTAAAGATAACGACTGTGATCATTTGCAATATGTTTATGAGTTATAGTTTAGGCTTACAATGCTTTATTTTAACCATATTGGAATATCCCTTGTTGTGAATATTGATGCATGGCAGATTCATTAGTCATATATTGTTATATATTCGTCAAGGGTTGTGTAAATGGCGTAGCAACAGATTGGTTGATCATGTTGTGCGATTGGATGGGTGAGACTGATTTATTATGTCTTTGTAGAGTAGTGCGCTCTACTTGTAAATTGGACTTTTCTACCCTAGCACGTGACTTGAAAGTTGAGAAACGGTTGTTTGGGGTTCTATTGTTTAATGGCAGAATTGCTTCAACTCTTTTATTAGGTTCCAGCTACTATTTTTTCTTTTCTCGTGGCAACATCAAGGGAACTCCATAACAATATCCTTAAATCCAAGTAAAATTGGATGATGTTTTCCTACAGTCTGCGTAATGAATGAAATGACATCTCACCTTCCGTCTCTTTTGTGGGTTTTAGCGTTACTTACCTTGGGCATCTTTTTAACTTTTCGTCCACTAAGTGGAGTTGATTGTCCAATTCTGAAAACAAGTCAAGCTCCAAGCTGCAGGGATGTAAGTGACGTAAGCCAAGCCCCAGACTCCAGAGAATGCTTTCTTACGGGAACATTGAACTTATTATTGGTTGTGCCTTAGTTTATTGTCTTCACTGGTTGTAATCCTTTTAAAAAAAAAAAAGCTTTGAATAGTTCAAATGCTATTAATGTAAATCTTAATACAGTCATATCTATCCGCGTGAGTTAGTATACTGTGGTTTAGGCGCAGTAATCTGCTGTTATCTAGTTGTTTATTATAGATATTTATAACCAACTCGAGATGAGTCATGGTAATCTATTATTTTATGCATGGCTGTAAAGATCTGTTTTTTCCGGATAACTATTCTTGGCTAATTAGCGGATGTTACGCCTTTCTTTAAGAATCTTGTCCCTTTCTGTTTCATCTGTTTTTAACTCTGAACTTGTGGATGGTGCGAGAGGGTCTTCTTTTCTGTTATGTAATACTTATTAAAAAAAAGAACTGCTTATTGATAAAAAATGGAGGGTATTCTTATGGATGAAGGGAAAAAAAGGTTTAGGGCTTTCCAAGATAGCCAGCACGGGCATAAAGGAAAAACAGAGCGTACCTGCTCATGATCTGTATAGGTAATTTAATAAGGCCTATTGATGTGGGAGGTATGCGCAGCCCTCATTCTCTTAACCTGAGTGAATGCATGCGCCTGGAGCACAAGCAAAGCTTACAATAATTCTGGTGGATACTTGGGAATCAGCAGAAGTTCCAGAACTTGCTTTAGCCTGAATTTCAAGGATTACCAGGTTTTCATCTTTTATTTTTAAGTTTCTGTAAATTTCTTTAAGTAATCCTGTGGAAAATTAATGGTTAATCAATTTTTTTTGTTTATTAGATTAGATAAACAAATTTTATTGAAAATACATTTAAATTAGGTTGTTAAGAATTCAAGAAAATAGAATTTAGTGTATGAATTCAAGAAATAAATTCGGTACTTGATTTCTTCTGTAAATCTGTAAAATTTAACTAAAATTTCCAATTCTGAAACAAAAATGAATTTGGAATTAATTTATTCTCCCTTTAGATGAAATAATCTTATCTGGTCACATAATATAAGTCTGTACTTCCATAGAATTTTGCCTGAAGTTTGAAACTAATTCTTAAATTCAAATATGCGCCTGTGCATATGTATATTTAAGCCAGATATTATCATCAGATGTCTATATTTCTTTTATAGGCTATATCCTTAAATGACATATATCTTTCTCTAGGCGTATACCAGATTTTGAGACTGTAAAGAATTGAATTGTATATGATCTATGAATTAAACTGAAATAATATCATCCAATAAGTTGTTCGTTTGTTTCAAATTTACTGTATTTTATTTCCTTCTAGGGTAGACGCCATTGCACTATGCACGAGAATATATTTAGTTAATGTTAGGGGCAGGCATTGTTTAATCTTTAAACTGCGCACTAATATCTTCAACGCCTGTACTTTTATTAGATACTCTTTGTTGATATACGGGTTATGCCAATAGGTTTAGAATATGTTATTTGAAACCTTTCTGCGGTTAAGTTCTCCGTGTTGATGCATAAATTAATTTACTGGTGTCAACGTTTTGTTCTTCAACAGAAAATCTGGTAATAATAATATAAATTTCTATACCAAAGATTAAGCCCGGCTGTAGCTATGAAATAGGAGAGTTTACCAAGAAATTTTCCTGGTACCGTGTTAGTTGAATATTTTCTTCCTACATCCATCCCTAGTTTTTCTACGAGCTTGAGTTACTTGTCAATAACATGTGATATATGTTCTAATTTTAGTATGCTTTCTATACTACGCTGGAGAAATCTGGATTTCGATATATGTGAATGGCAACTTGAATATCTTTTGCAGTCACGATAATATTTGAAAACTAACACTCTTAAATGCAAAGCAAATTTTCTATTGCTTGAAAAAAAGGGAAACTAGTGACAGTTAACACATTACAAACTACCAGTAGAAATATAAAATTAGGCGTAGGAATTAGATAAATATGAAGTTATGACTATAAACTTAAAAAAAATATATATATATCTTCAATCTGAATCTTAGCGCCTTGATGTAGCATCTTGAACTAATTTCATTGTTTAAATCGTCACCGCCCATGTCCAGTACTGCTGTCGAGGGAGTTAAAATATATCCTAAAATAGAATTTTCGTCATGCAATCATCCATCTGTAACTGTTAGAGTTTTTGCTGCGTCTTTAGTTAAATTCAATGCTAATTGTTAGGCGAAATTCTTTTTAGTCTTTGCTGGCGCAGTAATCAGTAGTTACTGATTTTCTTTGAAAATATCTTTGAAGAAATCATATTTGACACACCTTAATATAGCATCCGAAGTTGTCAATAGTTAACTGTAAGATTTTATTTTTTTAGACTTTTGTGGACAAATAGAATCTTGAATTTATGGTTTAAAATTAGACTCTTCTGGAATTGAATCTTCAAGCGGTTCTAAAGTTGTTATGTATATATTTAAATATATTAGTGTATAATCAAAGTAAATAGCTCTACCATGGTTGATTTACAAGTATAAAGATTTTATATTATACTTAAAGGATATTATCATCGTTATAATAATAAAATGTAGGACATTTTATAATATCAATAGATTGTTGTTTTAAACATTTAAATCTTGAAGGGTAAATAAATGTATTTGATGAGAAATATATATATTTATATAATAGTGTATTAGGCTGCTTTTAAAGTGTTTAAGTTATAGATGTAAAAGATTTATATATACCTAATACTATCGAACATGGATGTATTTTATTTTCTTTGAAAATTATGCAAATGTGAATATCGATAAATTGTATATCATGAACTTTTAATTCATGAAGTTTGGCAACTTGTAGTTAATGGGTGTGTAAATATATTTTAATGTAGATGATGTGTGTTCTCTTTTCATCAGAAACTTGAGAAGTGAAAATTTGTATTATTTGGTGTATACATGTATGTTGTAGTGTTGATGATGTATATTTTTTTTATTTCCATAAAAGTTAAGGAAGAGAAAATTGTACTGTTAAGTACGTTACACTCTAGTTTTATTGTCAGTTATGATAATCTTTATTTTGGGGTATAGTTTTACACCTTTTGATGGTAGTCAAAAGTGGCGTCTCAGAGAAATTGTTTTGTTTCTAGTGAAAGATGCAAACCTTTGTGGTTTTGAATTTTTATGCTTAATAGCTACCCCTAGCTTGTTATGTTGAGTCATGTTATAGAAAGAGTGGCTTGCGGTAGGGGCCGAAATCCGGAAGTGATTGTCTGGGTAACCTATCGTAGGTGAGATAATCCAAGTGAAAACTTAATTAATCTATTAGGGGTTAGGTAGTTGTAAATATTTAATCAGATAATGTTTGCCTCGCCTACTTCTTAACGCTTGTTTAGGTTGAGAAAAGGCTGAGAAGGCCTGGAATGGCAAGTCGCCATCTTGTCTTCTTGAAAGATGTGTCGACTCCACATTAGTCTGCATAGGGGCCGGGAATCGGTAGAGGCTACCAGGGTAACTCTTGGAGAGGGCCGGTAGTCTAGGAAGATTTACCAGGGTAACCTATCCCGACGGTGTGATGACACTCTTAGTCTATACCATGATGGTGTTATCTTGTGTTTAGTTTTCTATTTTGATGAGATTTGTTACTTGAATTGTATTTGTTGAATTTGTAATCGTAATGTCGTTATGTGAATTTGTAAACCCTGTAAATGTAATGTTCTGTCTACCTTGTTTGTGGACCTGTCAAATATCTCCTAGCACGGAGGGAGTGGACCTTCGGGTTTCACGTGGTCGGGAGGAAACCGTGCTCTATCTTCCCTATATTTTCTTGCAGATGATCTTATGCTTGCAGCAGATTCCAATTACCTCTTGAATCATGATTATGGATGCGAAGCATATTCGAGGATATGGACATCAGTTGTGTGGTCTTGATTTCTCTTTTGAATGAGTGGAAAGTGTCTGATATTAACTGGAAGTTGGCTTTAGTGGTTCAGCGGATTCTTTAGGTTAGCTCTAAGATGGAGGCAGTTTCCTTTGTTCATATCCTGAGGGAGTGGGATCAGGTTGTTGACTACTTGGCCAAATGGGCTTCTGATTATGATGGTGGTTGAAAGGTTGAGGACTGGATGTAGGTTTCCCCTGAGTTACGTCAGGATTTGGATTGGTTCCTTGAGGAGGATAGGACACATGAGGATAGTTGATTTTTCTTTTGTGCTTGTTGAGTTGGTTCTGATGGTTCCTGGGGCTAGGTCCCTTGGTTATTGTTGTAAAGTGATTTTTTTATTTTCAATAAAGTTTTTACCCCTTTTATAAAAAAAAGGAGGTTCAAGAATTATGCCAAGAGAAAACTATATGCATTCTAATATGTTAGAGAGTATGTGTTTGTGCATGGGTGCAATGTATTACAAGTTCTAGTTGCATGTGCTTTGGATTAAATAATTAATAATAAATGCTAAATAATGAAATGAAATAAACTAAGAAAAATCTAGATTTTTAAATTGGGTATTATGTGATTTTGAAATATATGCATACAAATTTAAAAACATAAAGCAATGCAAATGTAAATGGAAATTTGCTAGATTAAATTGGTAAAAAATAATACAAATGGAAATAGAATGTTCTCATCTAGGTGGAAAATCAATATTTATCTAGATTTTACATGATAAGTGAGATTTTCGAGGCTTTCGCGTGCTATTTTGGAAGATTTTACCATTAAACAATAGTTGATTTTCCATTTAACAATGGCTAAAACTTATTTTTCAACAACTCAATAGTTGTTTGGAGACGTGAGAATTGTTTTGGCCTCAAATCTCACATTATATGTATATCGGCTAAATATATATTACTAGCAGTTGCACCTAAAGGAGGTTTAAGGATTATATCAATAGAAAACTATATGTATGTTAATATGTTAGAGAGTATGTGTTTGTGCATGAGTGTGTATGGATACCATGTGCTACAAATTATAATTGTATGTGGTTGGATTAAACAATTAATCATTAGTGCTAAATAATGGAATAAAATAAAGTTAAACAAATCTAGGTTTTTTCCTTAAAGAAATTAAGTATTATCTGATTTTGAAATATTTACATATAAATTTAGAACATAAAGTAATGCAAATGAAAAAAGAAATTTTCCATCAAATTGATAAAAACCATTGCAAATAGAAATAGAATGTTCCCATCTAGTTGGAAAATCAATAATGATAAGTGAGATTTTGGAGGCTTTTACCATTAAATGGCAACTAGTTTACCATTAAACGATAGCTAAAGCTTGTTTTCTAATGACTCAACATTTGTTTATAGGCATGAGAGTATTTCAAGCTCAAATCTCACACTATATGTAGCCTATCAGCTAATTATATAATAAATTAGAATAATATATTATACTTTTATATAATTTATAAATTATATGGTTCACTAATAATTTAAAGTGTTGTATATAGTAAATAAAATAAATATAAATAACTCTTAATTAAATAAAAATAGTTCTTCAAATAAAAATAAAGTAAATAAAATAATTCTTCAATATAGAATATAATAATTAAATATTTGTATATTTTTGCATGTTTTATAATTTTTTTTATTTTTTGGGCAAAAGGCTAATAGCCTATATAATATATTAATAATAATAGTAAGAAATTACAAAAGTTCCCAAGAGGGCCTAATTATAAAATCCCATAAATAAACATATGCCACGTGTCATCTCCTTATTCATCTGCATATGCCACAAGTCTTCAACCTGTTTATCTAAGCCACGTGTCAAAATCCTGCAAGCCCACGGGGTCAAACAAAATCAATGCCTTCATTCAACAGGATGGTAGGCAACTTCCATCTTTCCTTTCAGATGTCAAGGATTGGGGATCCCTTGCTCTCCATGCCAAACTGACAAACATGTCTTTTGATAAGGCGCAAACATCCCTCTCAACCCACAAACACTGATGCCTTTTTAGGGGTCAGGGAGCATGTACACCTCAATGCAGTATATTCTTACAAAATAAAAAATTTAAGTAAAATATAATTATAAACTTTAAAAAAATAACAATAAATTTTTAAATATAATGTACCAAAAAAATTATAAAAGTTGTGTTCCCTATAAAATTATTAGGTCTAACTCGGTGGACTCTTAAGTCATGTTTAATATTGCATAAGTTATCTACAAAATGTCTTAGACACTAAAGCAAAGAAAAAATAAAAACTTTAAGAAAAAAAGGAAAACTAAAGGAGAACTTTCATTCTTTTTACCAAGTCTCCACATTGATTTTCCTTCCTAAATGTTTAGGGCACGTTGCATGAAAAGGATTGTAGTACCCCTCTGATTTGCTTATATTTTCAGATAGTGCTTTTACTTTGATAGACCATGATACTGTGTTATTGTTCTTGTTGTTTGATCACTGACATTGGAGAGATGATGGTTTTATATTTAGATGTGATGGTACACTATATGGACAATTATTGTTTGTGACATGCTTTCTGGTTAGCATAGTTGATTATTTGAGTTAATATTGATAAATGATCATCTGTAGTTAATGAATGTTTTAGTTTTGTCAGTTTTGATGTGACACTGTATTGGTGAAGGGAACGGGATTGCATCACTCGCTTGTGAGCGCCCTGTGATTCCATGATTTTCTCTTCACAGTGTGTTTTATTTATGATCTATATACATGTACGACATATGTTTTATTGCAGGATTGTAGGTACAAGACATCGGCTCCACCTGGATTCACAGGTTTAAGCATGTCCATTGCCCAACAAAATAGTTGATTGGGAGATAGTAATAGGTTTTCCTTGTCAAACCACAACCCTAGTCGCAATGTATCGTCAGTCTTTGTTTGGGTATGCTTTTTTTTTATGTTGTCCACATTTTCCTTGTCATTTATTTATTTAGTAAGGTATGTTCTATGGGAAATTAATTTTAATTAATTCTTATAATGGTTTTTAGTGATTATTTAGTTAATTTTGATTAATGTTGATAGAAGTTTTATATTTGATTTAATTAATTAAATTTAATTTATTTTGTAAAGTAATTTAATCCTTGTGATTAAATTTATTTTATAAAATGATTAAATTAATTGGATTAAATTAATTAGAAATTATTATGTGAATTTGAATTATAAATTGCATAAAATCTTGTAATTATCAAAAGAGGAAATATATGTGAATTGGTTAAAAGATATTTTATACTTGACGTGTTAGAAAATTAATTAAACATAGTAGTTGGAAATTAATTCTCGGAGAGAATATTTGCATTAACTGAAAGAGGAAAGAGGTTACTTCATGGGAAAGGAAAAGATATTTTGGGAAGTTGTTGAAAATTTGAAAAAGAAGTTCTCGGGAAGTTTTGGCTCTGGTTTTTGGTTTTCTTCTTTCTGGAAAGTGATATTTTGGAGGAAACTTTGGAAAATTAGAATCTAGAAGCAAAGCTCTTCTTCAAATTTTATTTCCTCAAGCATTCAGAAATAGGTTCTTTTAATTATTTTTATTGTTATACAAATTGGAAAGATTTTTTGTACAAGAATATGATATATGTGTAGAAGCTTTAAATTATTTTGTAAATTTGTAAGGCTTCTGTGTTTGAAAATTGCCATGAATATTTTAGTGCTTCTATAGAAAATTTTATAGTGAAATCAGAGAGCCTCTATTGAATTTTTTTTTTTGAACAATAGAAAACACCATAGGGAAAACAATAGAGGATTTGGAAAACCTCTGTAGGAATGGATTTAGAAATCTTCCTGTTAAATTTGGGGAAAATCTTGTTTGTATTGGAAAATATCTTCCTGTAAAAGACTGTTGTTTTGATTTTGTTTTCCCAACTAGTTTTATTTGTCTGGTAAAATTATAATCCTCTGTTGAATTTGAAACTATCCTCTTGTAGAAAATTTGGTAAAATTTTCCCTTCTGGGCAATTGTAATTAATTTGGTTATATATATATATATATTCCTGAAGAAGTCCTTTTGAAAATTTATATTCAAAATTCCAGATTTAAAATTCATATGGTGATTGCTAAAAATCATAGATTTGAAATTCAGATTTGAATGTAGTATTAAATATGGTGGGGGGGGAGGTGCAGGGGCTACCCCCATAGCCACCCCCATAAGGGGAAGTGACTGTGGAGGCAGTCAGTGCTGCCTTCACAGGTAGTGCCCAGCTACCTACACAGCCATAGCCCCAATGGGGTACAGTTGTGTAAACAACCCCAAGTAAGCCTTATTTCGTCTGCCCTTTATAATATAGATTTTTAATATGGATTTTAATATGCGATTTTATAATATGGATTTTTATTTAATAATATAAATATATATTTATATATATATAAAAATATATATGTATATATATATAAATGTATATATATATATATATATATTAATTTTATATTTTAGAAATTATAATTGGTATTAAATATTTAATATATATATATTTAAATTTGTTTCATAATAGGAGCATGCAAATGCATGAATTAGTTATCTTCAGAATGAAATGATTTAAAGAGGGAAATTGAATTTTTATACTGATGTAATTGGGAAATAGATTTAAATAATTAGATTTAAATAATTTTGTTATTATCTGTAAATGATGTTGCATTAAGTTATATTATTTTGGGGGCAATGTAATGTTGTTTTCTTGAAATGAAAATTGGATTTAGGAAATCCTAATGATAGTATTTAATACTTGCCTGGATTGCTTATTGTATTGAGATTTCTTTTGTTCACTTTTTTGGGGAAATTGGTTAGTCGTGATTTTGTAAGTCTTCCAAATGTTGTAATTTTATGAGGGGGTTGTTGTATTTTATGGTTTATCCCTTTGTATTCCTTGGGTAGTGCACTTGGTTGTAATTCAGTTTAGACACCTGGTTATTATGAACGGGATGTGTTACCTCTTATATTTTGGATTGGGATTTAATATTCGTTTTGTGCACTATGTTTTCCCTTGGTTGTAGATTAGATCCTTATGTTGTTGGTAGGAGAGTGGCTCTCAGTTGGGGATCTAGCGGCCTAGGAAGGTTATGCCAAGGTAACCCATAGCAAATTATGTGTGACACTCCTCTTATGACAACAGTATATATTGTGTAGTTGATGTACTTGATTCTTTTACTCTTGAAGCAAAGTAACCATTATGTTATGTATTACCCTTGTGTAGCTAGTCTTGTGTGTTGCCTGTATCTAGAGGTTGTTGGTTTTTCCTAGGAAGTCCTTTTATTATCTCCTAGCATGGGGGGTGGGCCTTCGGATACCACTTGGTTGGGTGGAGCATGCATCATACACCGTTGGGTTCCCATTTCATGTTCGCGATGGCGGGATCTTCCAGATTAGAGAGCTCATGTGTACCTGTTGTTATGTTCCATCTCTTGTGTTCTTTTGTATCAATTAGATACTTTGTATATGTACTACTCCTCATTTGTATTGAGGAGGATTCTTGTATCATTGTAATTGTAACATTATTGTATGATCTTCCTCATTTTGGAAATGAATTTTGTAACTGCTTTATGGAATGAATGCAATCTATGAAAGATTATTTAATGTACTTTGTATCTTATGTGATGAATTTAATGCTTGGGTGTATGTTATTTATATTGTGAGATTAATTTTATATGCTATGGATTAGTTTACTTTTGTATATTGGAATTTGAATGTAAGTTTTGTTGTGTATCTTCGAGGATGTATGTGTTAAGTGTAGTTCACCTTACATGTCATTATTACTCTTAAAAAAAAATGTTACGCTTTCATTGTGTTTGCATTATCGTCTAGGGTTACATGGCAGGGCATTACAAGGATAAGAATTTCCTACTGCTTGGCATTGATGGAGTCCAAATAAGCTCATGACATGGTGTGAGACCAGATCACACCATATTGCATGATATTTTACAAGAGTGTCAAAATATTCTTTAGCATTGGTACAAGTAGGAAACACAACTCCCAAGTAGTGACACATTGCATAGATCATGAGTGAGTAATGGCACATAGAAGAAAGATAGAGACTCTATCTTCTAGGAGTTTTTTTTTTTTTTTAGGTCCAAAGTCAAAATTCTAAGGAAACCTATATGATATCAGCTTGCTAGATACAAAAAACCTAATCCCAAAATGGTCATTCTTTCAAGAAAGTTTAAACTTGTCAAATTCTAAGGAAACCTATACCATATCAGCTCGTTAAATTTAAAAAACCAGTTGATTCTATACTACTTCAAAAAGTTCATGCTTTCAAGCATTTCCTACAGACGAGCCTCCCACCCTTTCCCCTTTGTGCATGCTTTGATGTGCTAGTGGAGTTGAATGAGAATTTTCCATGATGTTCATATCCGGTATTTGTAGAATTGGCCTGACCTGATGTGCATTCAAATTGCTTTGTTCAGCTTGAGACTTTGCAGATTCCACCACCTCTTTTTGTTTTGCCACTTGTTTGTTGGAGCTATCTTCATGATGACAATGATGGGTTAGTAGAAATGACAATGCATGATATTTTTCTTTGAATCTCCTCACCATGTTGTCCCCTACTTCAAAAATATGGCAAGCTAATGCTCTATACAGATAACTTGATGAATTATTCTCCAATGGTATTTTCATTGCAATGTATATATTTCGGTAGAAAATATTGTGGTGCAAGTAGTGCCTGGGAAAAATCCTACCCACATATGTTTCCCCTTTCTAGAAATTATACTTTTGTATGCTTTTATGTAAAGCATTATCCTACAAGAACACTTCCTTGATGACTGTATTTGAAAGTTTAACCATATCCTAATAGTTTGGATTTAGGTTCAACACATTTGAAACAAAGATTGACACCAGTTTTGAAGGTAATATTAATCTTTGAGTTGAAGTAAGTAAGATGTCATCTCCTATCAAAGTTTTCAAACACTTATACATAGGTAAGCAATTAGTCTTGAAAATATGTGAAAGGATCTCTTTCCAATTCTTTGGAGAATGTTACCTCCCACTCTTGTATGGGAAAAGGAGCTCTGGTATTTCATGGCATAAACTCCATGGTGCAATATGTAGATAAAAATGAGGCTGAAGGTGAGTGAGTGCAACAGAAGTTTGAGAAAAGAACAATGGCCCCTGCACAACACACTACCCAGAAAACTAAATAAGATAGCAATATTATTTTGAGAATTCCCTTAAACCAAAAAATTATAGTAGCTAGAAAATCTCCACAAACCAAAATTTTACTCAACAACCCCTTAACAGAATGTGGAAGTATTACACACTGAATCACTTTATGTTATAATAACCAGTATTGTCCAAAGTGTGTTATTGGAAACAAACAAAATGAATAGTACACTATGAAAAACTAACATCTGGAATAGTGGAAAAAGAAAAAATTTATCCTTTTCCTTCAAGCATAAAGCATACCTGACAAGGAAGCCACCAAGACACAAACCCTATGCTCTATTCTAGTTGACCTTGAGTACTCACAAAAAGAATCCAAGCATTACACCTTTTTGAGCATGATACTAAATTATTCTAAGTCTTATCATTTTACTTTTGCCTTTACATAATGCAAAATTTCTACATAGCCATGCACTTTAATAGAAGTGGAATTCAAAGTTTTTTCCAAAAAAACAAAATAAAATTAGAATCCACCACATGTGAGAGCTTCTTTTCCCATAGTTGAACCAACTCAAATTCATGATATTTTAGCCATGAATGCATCCAATTTCTTAAGACCGGCAAAAAATCGACACTTGTT
>VDFB02271351.1:0-24118 GCA_007258455.2 Sequoia sempervirens
AAACAAACAACCTAGATCTGATCCATATCATGTTGTACAAATGGTCAAAGCTTGATCTGATTCATTCTTTTTGTTTCCTTCTTTTTGTCTCCTTCGTCTTTGGCATTATATGCTTGTTTCTTGTTCTTGTTCTTGATATCATTTTCATGTGTGTTACCTTATGCTTATGTTGGTTTGTCATGGGATCCTAATCCTAGGGGCTTGATCATCCCTCTTGGTCATTGTCATCTCATCTTGCTACCATTAGTTCATTTGAACTCCTCTTGATGTGTGTTGATCTAATTTAGTGTTAGTTTGAAGCAAGTTCATCCTCTCACTAAATTGGGGACTAAATATGGACATCAAAAAAGTAACCATTCTACATTTTATTCTCTTTTAGGCCCTCCTTGTGATTTTGACTTAATTTTTCATTGATTTAATGTTGTAATGTGAATAGCACATTCACATTAGGTCTTGGGCCCTTGTGAATTAATAAGAATTTTATGATGCCTTACAAAAGTAGTGTGAAGTGTTGTAACACACTTTCACACTTTTCTAGGATCTTATTAATATATTTCACTTAAATAACCTCTTTTTATCATTTACCAACCCTTATTTCAAAATGTTGTAAAGTTTTGTAACAAGATTTCATCCTTCTCTAAGATTTTAATTAATATTTAGACATTTCTTATTCTTTAATTGGCTCCATTTTCAATTTACAAGCCTTACTTATGAGTATTTTTGAGAATAAACTCGATAAACATCATTTTAAATATCTAAATTATGACACCCACTTAAAATTCCTTAGGTGGGACTCATTCACCATTATGGGTGAATGATTCCCCTTTGCCTCAATATTCAAAATTAATTCAAATTTTTGGTAGGTTTTTAGTTTCTAAGATCTAAGGTCAGACTGTGATGTAGTATTTTTAGGAATTAGGGTATAATTGTGTATAAATACAAGGTTTTTTTAATTAAATTCACCCCAAAAAAATAGTCAATCACTCACTCAAGCATTCTAAGAATTTTAAGCATTTCATAAGAGCATTCAAGAATTCTGGAGCTATTACTTGCATCTTTTAAGAATTATACTTCAAGGGGGTATGTGGAGGATCATGATGGGCCACAAAGTGGTGATATGATGGGTATGTGTAGGGTATGTGGCTAACGACTTTCCTTTTATCCAAAATTAATGAAATGAAAAGGGTTTCTAAAGGAGATTCTTAGCTTCCCACTAATATAAATTATATTTACTTTCAATTTAATAAATAATTATTATTTATTTTCTATTTAAATTACGACTAAAGTCCTGATTGATATGTTGATTTAAAAACATCTATAGCTTTGAAATGATATCACATTTTTTGAATATGAAACATGCATCACATTCTATGCTTCGCATACTATAGGATTAAAAAAACCACGGATTTCACGAAGTTTTAACCAAGTTAAGGTGGTCAGAAATATGAGTTTTTATATTTTTTAAAAGTTGTAATAAAAAATTCATAATTAATTATTTACTTGGAAAAAAAATTAAAAAAATATTTATCACATTGAGACATGAGTCCTCTACTCATATCTAGAATCTTATGAAAAAATATTATCATTTTATTGTGGTTTGGTTGGTCAGTCAGACACGTACTTATTTTTTCCCTAAAATTAAACTACTACTCCATTGAAATTTCAAGTTTTCACCAAATATATGTTTTTATTTTAAATAAACCTAGTAGTTTAGAAACTACATTGAATTTTCTACAAATTCTATTCTTACATATTTTTTAAATAATATAGATAGCTTATTCAGATTTTTATGTCAAGTTGCCTAACTCTGTTTTCTCTAATTTTTTTGCCACTTAAGGGCTTGTTTTTTCCATCATGATCCTACACATACCCAAGGGTTTGGTGAGTTGTAGCATTGTATGTTGTTCACTCATCATTCTCTTTACATATTTTATTTCATTTTCAAGGGTTTAATTACCAATAAGGGGTTTGACCAAGGAAAACCCCTTTTCACAAAGCCTACAACATTTCCCTCTCTTTGCATGTGATTTGAAAGTCTAGGTTGCAGATTTTTCAAGGAGCACGATATGAAAAGTTGTCATAAAATTATTAAAGCTATTAAAAGTTTTCAAAACCCTAAGAGAAGCTTGGAGAAGACCTACAAGTTAAATTCTACACTTTCATACCCAGATCTGAACCAAGAGCATAACAGATTGAAAGCTACAGTTTCCTATTTTGAATTTACAAAAAACTAGATGTGAAATGATTTGCCATTAGTGGTGAATGAGTACCACTGTATAGGATTAATCAAGAATTTTGAAGAGCCAAGTACCCAGTTGTCTGAAACGTGTTCGGACAAAGTCTTCCTGAAGTAGGACTAAGTCGACTAGCATGGGGTATGAGTTCTAGTTGGAAGAAACAATGAATTCTTCAAGATTCTAGAGCTCCTTTCCATCTCATTCCAATCTCTAGGTGCACACTTTCAATCTCATAAGTTTATGTTTCAACTTACTTGCATTTCTATGTCTTTTTGCATATCGCATTGTGTTTTTAAGCATTTTTCAATTTCAAAGTTTACAATTGGCGGTGAACCTCTTTTGTAACTCAACCATCTCCAAGGATATCTTATAGTAAGTTTTCTCATATCCTTCAGTGGGTTGAGGTCTCTAAGGTACCCTTGTGTGTGGATATTGTGAAATTGGATCCCTTCCTCCTAATCCCCCTTTAGTGTGGACAAGGAAGTGAAGCACCCATTTTCTGTATCCATAACACTATAATTTATTTTTTGATTAAATGTTGAAAAATGACGTTACATGAGACACAAGCTATATAGTAACTTTTAGTTTTTTTCCTTCAATTTTTTTGTGTATATTTAGAACTTGAAACTTTAGGGCATGGATATATTTTTTTGCAACTTTAATAAATATTTAAATTTGTGTGTATTAAAACATAGTTCTTTCCACTCGACGTCAAAATTTATATTAAATATTTATAATCTAGATTCATTTATCTAGGGCATCATACTTTTTAAAATTATTTTTAATAAGTTTTAGTATTTTTCATGACATGGTAATCAACCTAATATTTTTGTGATGATAACCTACTTTTAGTAAAAAATAAAAATAAAAAATAAAAAACTATTGAACTATTAAAATAAATAGCTGGTATTGGCATGGTGTGATGGTTTAGAGGTGGCATTGTTGTTCTTTCCACCAAGGTTCAAACCCCATTGTGGTGGTATTGTTGAATGGTTGTATCTATTTCATAGCTTCGGTCAAAAGCGTTTACCCCTTGAATAAAAAAAAAAAACTATTAAAATAAATATATATTTGAAAAATACACTTATTACATTCATAAAAAAATGTTATTTATATGAGTAAGAGTTGTTGAAATGTTATTTTTTTTAAAAATATATTTTTTTTTAGTAAATTAGCCTAAAATTGGTGCTACATATGCATTTAGCCAATAATTCAAGTTGGAAATGTTGTGGACATATTTAACTTAGCTAGAATGAATCTTACTAGATCATTTGTTTGACCAAAATTGATTTTTAGTTATAATTACTATAATTCACTTGTGCTGACAAATTGGCCGAAAGTGTGAGACAACTTTATACTTTTACCCATTAGCAAAAACAATCTTCTTTCTCTTAACATATTCAATATAAAAAACATAGGCCTATATCTTACAAATCCATTTTTGTTGTCGCTCATTAAGGTCCTACTGCTTTGATACCACCAAAATATCTCTAGCAAAATCTAAACTATGTTTTTTTAATCTGTTGCTCTAGAATTTAATCAAAAAAAATTCTTGTAAACTTTTCAACTACTACTTTTATTTTATTTATATACTTACAATACATATGAAGAGGTTTACTAGAAGGGTGAGAAATCAGCGCTACAACTGATTCCACCTATGAAACGAATTGTTCTTTGTTACTACCACCTTCATCTTGCTTCATCATTTTTAATACCACCTTCATCCTACTTATCCAGACTGATGACAATTTGACTACACCTATTTATCCATTACAATAACAATGTGATTATGCATTTATTAATGAATTATAAGCTCCTTTAACATGTGGTTGAAGTCATGGCTTCCTTAAAAGATATTACAGCAAATACCGGGTATGCTTGCAGTTCTATGCTATTATACACAACAATTTATTTCCCATCATAGCACATATTCACCAATTTTTCTACCATGCCATTCCTCCCTTTGTAGGTATGTGAGATGATAAAAGCTTTAAATTTTTCCAACAAAAACTATATTTTCTATAAAATATATTTCAAACACCAACTATGCACCTTTCTCGCCTTGTAGGAATTAATTATAATTAAGGAATTCCCCTCAATATGAATTTGTGTAATACCCAATTTGAGGGAAATTTTGAATTCTGCTAGGATTTCCTGAGCATCAACCACATTATTCAATCCCACTAGAAGTTAAAATGAACTAGCCATAATTACTTCTTTAGACATCTAAATTTGGCCAGTTATGCTTGGTCAAATTTATTTGTTTTCATCTAAATATCCTCTTATTTGCATTAATTAAGTAATATTGTTATTATTTAATTAAAACCCTTCAATTCCTCTAAATCCCTAAGGTATTTGGTTGAATAATTAAATACCTTAAACTTTATTCCATCCATTTATTTAATTCTCTTTATCTCTCATCCACTCATCTAATGTGAATCCACTTCCTAATCACATAATTAGTGATTGTCCATTCGTAATCCATGATTAGAATTGATATGTTTATTGAAAAACATCTATAGCTTGCAAATGATATCACTTTTTTTAATCTGAAACATGCGTCACATTTTCATGAAGCTTTGACCAAGTTAAGGTTGTCATAAATATGAGTTTTTTTATGTTTTAAAAGTTGTAATAAAAAATTCATAATTAATTATTTACCTAGAAACAAAAGTTTAAAAAAATATGCATCACATTGGGACATGAGTCCTCTACTTATATCTAATATCTTATAAAAAAATATTATCATTTTATTGTGGTTAGGTTGGTCAATCAAACACGGTACTTCTTATTCTTTCCCTGAAATTTAAGTACTACTGCATTGAAATTTCAAACTTTCACCAAATAGATTTTTTCTTTTAAATAAGCCTAGTAGTTTAGAAACTACATTCAGTTTTCTACAGATTCTATTCTTACATATATTTGAAATAATATAGATAGCTTATTCAAATTTTAACGTCAAGTTGCCTAACTCTGATTTTTTCTAAATTTTTTGCCACTTAAGGGCCTATATTTTCCATGATGATCCTACACATACCCAAGGGTTTGCTGAGTTGTATCATTGCATTTTTTTAATTCATCATTCTCTTTACATATTTTATTTCATTTTCAAGGGTTTAATTACCAATAATGGGTTTGACCAATGAAAACCCCTATTCACTAAGCCTAAAATAAATTTTCCCTCTCTTTGCATGTGATTTGAGTGTCTAGGTTGCATATTTTCAAGGAGAAAGATGGGAAAAGTTATCATAAAATTATTAAAGATATTCAAAGTTTTCAAAACCTCAAGAGAAGCTTGGCGAAGACCTACAAGTTAAATTCTGCACTTTCGTACCCAGATCTAAACAAAGAGCAGAAGAACAAACTGAAGGCTACAGTTTCCTATTTTGAATTTCCAAAAATATACATGTGGATTGATTCACCATTAGTGGTGAAAGAGTCCCAATGTGTAGGATTAAACAAGAATTTTGAAGATCTGAGTACCCAATTGTCCGAAACTTGTTTTGACAAAGTCTTCCCAAAGCAAGAAAAAGTCACCCAGCTTGGGGTATGAGTCCTAGTTAGTAGAAAAAATGAATTCTTTAAGATTCTAGAGCTCCTTTCCATCTCATTCCAGTCTCCAGGTGCACACTTTCAATCTCATAATTTTATGTTTCAATTTACTTGCATTTCTATGTCTTTTTGCATGTCGCATTTTGTTTTCAAACATTTTGTATTTTCCAACTTTAAGCTTGGTGGTGAACCCCTTTTGTATCTCAACCATCTCCAAGGATATCACATAGTCATATATCTCACATCCTTCAGTGGGTTGAGGTCTCTAAGGTACACTTGAGTGTGGATGTTGTGAAATTGGATCCCTTCCTCCTAATCCCCCTTTAGTGTGGACATGGAAGTGAAGCACACATTTTCTATATCCATGACACTATAATTTAGATTTTGATTAAATGTTGAAAAATGATGTTACATGAGACATCAAGCTATATAGTAACTTTTTTTTTCCTTCAATTTTTTTGTGTATATCTATAACTTGAAACTTTAGGGCATGGATATATTCATTTGCAACCTTAATAAATATATATTTTTAAATAAATATTTAAATGGGTGTGTATTAAAACATAGATATTTCCACTTTATGTCAAATTTTATATTAAATATTTATAGAAAGTAGAAAAAAATTATACTATCTTAATCTAGATTTGTTTATCTAGGAAATCATAATTTTTAAACTTATTTTTAATATTTTTTAATATTTTTCTTGACATGGCAATCAACCTAATATTTTTTGGATGATAACCTACTTTTAGTAAAAAATAAAAATAAATAATAAATAATAGTTGAACTATTAAAATAAATATATATTTTAAAACTACACTTGTGGATCTACAAAAGGGTATTTTTACATTCATAAAAAAATGTTATTTATATGAGTAGGAGTTGTTGAAATGTTATTTTTTTCAAATAATTTCATTTACTTAGTAAATTGTCTTGAAATTGGTCCTACATATGCATTTAGCCAATAATTTAAGTTGGAAAAGTTGTGGACATATTTAACTTATCTAGAATGAATCATACTAGATCATATGTTTGACCAAAATTGATTTTTAGTTATAAATACTAAAATTCACTTGTGCTGATAAGTTTTCCAAAAGTGTGACACAACTTTATACTTTTACCCATTGGCAACAACATTCTTCTTTCACTTAACGTATTCAATATCAAAAACATAGGCCTATATCTTACAAATCCATTTTTTTGTTTTTCATTAAGGTCCTATTGCTTTGATACCACTAAAATATCTCTAGCCAAATCTAAACTATGTTTTTTGAATCTATTGCTCTGGAACTTGGTGCTCTAGAATCTATTGCTCTAGAATTTAATGAAAAAAAATTCTTGTAAACTTTTCAACTACTACTTTTCTTTTCTTTATATACTTAGAACACATATGAAGAGATTTACTAGAAGGGTGAGCAATCAACTCCACAACTGATTCCATCCACCAAATAGATTATTCTTTGTTATTACCACCTTCATCTTGCTTCATCATTTTTAATTCCAGCTTCATCCTACATAGCCCAACTGATGAAATTATGATTACACCTAATTATCCATTACAATAACAATGTGATTATTCATTTATTAATGACTTATAAGCTCCTTTAACATGTGGTCAAAGTCATGGCTTCCTTAACAACTATTGCAGCAACTACCAGGTATGCTTGCAATTCTATGCCATTATACAAAACAATTTATTTCCCATCACAACCCATATTCACCAATTTGTCTACCATGTCATTCCCCTCTCTATAAGTATGTAAGATGATAAAAGCTTGAAATGTTTCCAACAAAAACCATATATTTTGTAAAATATATTTCAAACACCAACTATGCACCTTTCTCTCCTTGTAGGCATTAATTATAATTAAGGAATCCCCTTTAGTATGAATTTGTGCAATACCCAATTTGAGGGAAATTTCCAATCCTTCCAGGACTTCCTGAGCCTCAACCACATTATCTGTACCCACTAGAAGTAAAAATTAAATAGCCACAATTACTTCTATAGACATTTAAATTTTTCCACTAACGTTTGGTAAAATTTATCCATTTTCATCTAAATATCCTCCTATTTGCATTAATAAAGTAGTATTGCTATTATTTAATTTATATCCTTGAATTTCTCTAAATCCCTAAGGTATTTGGTTGAATAATTAAATTCCTTCCCATTTATTCCTTTCCTTCAAGGAATTAAATAAATAATCTATTTATTTAATTCTCTTTATCTCTTATCCACTCACCTAATCCTTATCCACTTCCTAATCCCATCATTGGTGATGTGCACATTCGTAATCAATGACTAGGATTGATATGTTGATTGAAAAAAATCTATAGCTTTCAAAGGATATCACATTTTTTGAATCTGAAACATACGTCACATTCTATGCTTTGCATACTTAGCTAAAAAAATGTTTCATTTAAAGTTACCTCAAGTTAAATATGTTTTATATTTTGAAAAAGTTTGTAATAAAACATTCATAATAATTATTTTACTACAAAATTAGAAATATGTATCACATTGGGACATGAGTCCTCACTTATATCTAAAAATCTTGTTAAAAATGTGCATGTACCATTTATAAGATTTTAGATATAAGTAGAGGAATGGGTTCAGTCATTTGATGCATATTTTTGTAATTTTTTTCCAATTAAATACTAATTATGAATTTTTTATTACAACTTTTAAAAAAAATATAAAAACTCATAAGGTTCAACCACCTAACTTTGTCTAAACTTCATCAAATTCATTTTTTTTCTTTTAAATCCTATAGTATGTGAAGCATAGAATGTGATGCATGTTTTGGGATTCCAAAATGATACCATTTGAAGTTAGATGATTTTCAATCAGCCTATCAATCAAGACTTTAATCATAATTCAAATAGAAAATGAATAATAATTATTTATTAAATTCAAAGTAAAGCATAATTTATATTGGTGGAAAGCTGAGAATCTCCTTTAAAACCCCATTTCATTTCACCAATTTTAACTAAAAAAAAGTCATCAGCCACATACCCTAAAAATAACCATCATAATGTTATTTTTGCCACAATCATGATCCTATACATACCCAAATATTATCATTTTATTGTGGTTAGGTTGGTCATTCAGACACATACTTCTTATTTTTTCCCTAAAATTTAAGTACTACTGCATTGAAATTTCAAATTTTCACCAAATAGATTTTTTAAGAAAATAAATAAACCTAGTAGTTTAGAAACTACATTCAATTTTCTACAGATTCTATTCTTACGTATTTTTTAAATAATATAGATAGCTTATTAAATTTTTACGTCAAGTTGCCTAACTCTAATTTTTTCTTATTTTTTTGTCACTAAAGGAAATATTTTTTCCATGATGATCCTAAACATACCCAAGGGTTTGGTAAGTTGTAGCATTGGATGTTGTTCATTCATCATTCTCTTTACATATTTTTTTTCATTTTCAAGGGTTTAATTACCAATAAGGGGTTTGACCAAGGAAAACCCCTATTCACTAAGCCTACAACAATTTTTCCCTCTCTTTGCATGTGATTTTAAAGTCTAGGTTGTATATTTTTCAAGCAGAAAGATTTGAAAATTTCTCATAAAATTATTAAAGCTATTCAAAGTTGTCAAAACCCTAAGAGAAACTTGGAGAAGACCTATAGGTTAAATTCAACACTTTCATACCCAGATATGAACCAAGAGCAGAAAAATAAACTGAAGGCTATAGTTTCGTATTTTGAATTTCTAAAAATATAGATGTTGAATGATTCACCATTAGTGGTGAATGAGTCACATTATGCATGAATAAACAATAATTTTCAAGATCTAAGTACCCAGTTGTCTAAAACCTGTTCCGACAAAGTCTTCCTGAAGTAGGACTACGTAGCCCAGCTTAGGGTATGAGTCTTAGTTGGCAGAAAAAATGAATTATTCAAGACTCTAGACCTCTTTTCCATCTCATTCTAGACTCTAGGTGCACACTTTCAATATCCTAAGTTTATGTTTCAGTTTACTTGCATTTCTATGTCCTTTTGCATATCACATTGTGTTTTCAAACATTTTGCATTTTCCAAGTTTCCACTTGGTGGTGAACCCCTTTTGTGTCTCAACCAATTCCAAATATATCTTATAGTTATGTCTCTCACATCCTTTAGTGGGTTGAGGTCTCTAAGGTACCCTTGAGTGTGGATATTGTGAAATTGGATCCCTTCCTACTAATCCCCCTTTAGTGTGGACAAGGAAGTGAAGCACCCATTTTTTGTATCCACTAAACTATAATTTATTTTTTGATTCAATGTTGGAAAATGACATTACATGAGACGTCAAGCTATATGGTAACTTTTTTTTTTTTTTGCTTCTATTTTTTGTGTATATTTATAACTTGAAACATTAGGGAACAGATATATTCTTTTGCAACTTTAATAAATATATATTTTTAAATAAATATTTAAATGTGTGTTTATTAAAACATAGTTTTTTCCACTCGATGTCAACATTTTTATTAAATATTTATAAAATTTAGAAAAAAATTATACCATCTTATTGTAGATTCATTTAGCTAGAGCCTCATACTTTTAAAAATTATTTTTAATAAGTTTTAGTATTTTTTTGACATGGTAATCAACCTAATATTTTTGTGATGATAACCTACTTTTAGTAAAAATAAATAAAAAATAAATAAAAATAGTTGAACTTTAAAAAAAATAATATATTTGAAAACTACACTGATGGATTTACAAAAGGGTATTTTTACATTCAGAAAAAAATGTTATTTATATGAGTAGGATTTGTTGAAATGTTATTCTTTTCAAATAATTTCAATTTTTTTGTAAATTGGTCTAAAATTGGTACTACATATGCATTTAGCAAATAATTTAAGTTGGAAACGTTGTGGAAATATTTAACATATCTAGAATGAATCTTACTAGATCATATGTTTGACTAAAATTGATTTTTAGTTATAAATACTCAAATTCACTTGTGTTGATAAGTTTCCCAAAAGTGTCACACAACTTTATACTTTTACCCATCGGCAACAACATTTTTCTTGCGCCTAATGTATTCAATATAAAAAACATAAGCCTATATCTTACAAATCCATTTTTATTGGCACTCATTAAGGTCCTTCTACTTTGATACCACTGAAATATCTCTAGCCAAATCTAAACTATGGTTTTTGAATCTGTTGCTCTTGAACTTGGTGCTCTAGAATCTGTTGCTCCAGAATTTAATCAAAAACTTTTCCCATAAAATTTTCAAGTGCTACTTTTCTTTTCTTTATATACTTACAATACATATGAAGAGATTGAGTGGAAGGGTGAGCAATCAATGCCACAACTGATTCCACCCACCAAACAAATTATTCTTTGTTATTACCAGCTTCATCTTGCTTCATCATTTTTAATGCCACCTTCATCCTACTTAGCCAGACTGATGACAATGCTATTACACCTATTTATCCATTACAATAACAATTTGACTATGCATTTATTAATGAATTATAAGCTCCTTTAACATTTGGCCGAGGTCATGGCTTCCTTAATAGCTATTACAACAACTATTGAGTATGCTTGAAATTCTATAGCATTATACATAGCAATTTGTTTCCTATCACAACCGATATTCACCAATTTGTCTACCATGACATTCCCCTCTCTATAAGTATGTGAGATGATAAAAGCTTGAAATTTTTCCAACAAAAACCATCTTTTCTGTAAAATATATTTCAAACACCAACTATTCACCTTTCTCTCCTTGTAGGAATTAATTATAATTAAGGAATACCCCTCAATATGAATTTGTGCAATACCCAATTTGAGGGAAATTTCCAATCCTGTCAGGACTTCTTGCGCCCCAACGAACATTATTCATGCCCACTAGAAGTGAAAATGAAATAGCCACAATTACTTATGTAGACATCTAAATTTGGCCAGTTATGTTTGGTAAAATTTATCTGTTTCATCTAAATATCCTCATATTTGCATTAATTAAGTAATATTGCTATTATTTAATTAATACCCTTAAATTCCTATAAATCCCTCAGGTATTTGGTTGAATAATTAAATACCTTACCCTTGATTCCCTTGCTTCAAAGAATTAAATAAATAATCCATTTATTTAATTATCTTTATCTCTCATCCACTCACCTAATCCTAATCCACTTCCTAACCCCATCATTAGTGATGTGCACATTCGTAATCAATGATTAGGATTGATATGTTGATTGAAAAACATCTATAGCTTTCAAATGATATCACATTTTTTGAATTTGAAACATGTGTCACATTCTATGTTTCACATACTATACGATTAAAAAAAAATGAATTTCATGAAGTTTTGACCAAGTTAAGGTGGTCAAAAATATGAGTTTTTATATTTTTTAAAAATTTATAATAAAAAATTCATAATTAATTATTTACATGGAATTTTCCTTTTCTAAAATATGCATCACATTGGGACATGTTTCCTCTACTTATATCTAGAATCTTATAAAAAAATATTGCTATTTTATTGTGGTTAGGTTGGTCAGTCAGACACGTACTTCTTATTTTTTTCTTCAAATTCAAGTACCACTGCATTGAAACTTCAAGTTTTCACCAAATAGATTTTTTTTAAATAAACCTAGTAGTTTAGAAAGTACATTCAATTTTTTACAGATTCTATTTTTACATATTTTTCAAATAATATAGATAGTTTAATTAAATTTTTACGTCAAGTTGCCTAACTCTAATTTCTTCTGAATTTTTTGCCACTTAAGGGATTGTTTTTTCCATCATGATCCTGCACATACCCAAGGGTTTGGTGAGTTTTAGCATTGCATGTTGTTCATTCATTATTCTTTTTACATATTTATTTTCATTTTCAAGGGTTTAATTACCAATAAGGGGTTTGAAAAAGGAAAATGCCTATTCACTAAGCCTACAACATTTTTTCCCTCTCTCTGCATGTGATTTGAACTTCTTGGTTGCTGATTTTTCAAGGAGAAATATTGGAAATTTTCTCATAAAATTATTAAAGCTATTCAAAGTTTTCAAAACCCTAAGAGAAGCTCAGAGAAGACCTATAGGTTAAATCCTACACTTTCGTACTCAGATTTGAACCAAGAGCAGAGGAATAGACTGAAGGCTAGAGTTTCCTAATTTGAATTTCCAAAAATCTAGAGACGGAATGATTCACCATTAGTGGTGAATGAGTTCCAATGTGTAGGATTAAACAAAATTTTTGAAGATCTGAGTACCCAGTGGTCTGAAAGTTGTGCCAACAAAGTCTTCCCAAAGCAGGACTAAGTCACCCAGCTTGGGGTATGAGTCCTAGTTGGTAGTAACAATGAATTCTTCACGATTCTAGACCTCCTTTCCATCTCATTCCAGTCTGCAGGGTCACACTTTCAATCTCATAAGTTTATGTTTCAGTTTACTTGCATTTCTATGTATTTTTGCATATCGCAATTTGTTTTCAAAAAATTTACATTTTCCAAGTTTACACTAGGTGGGGAACCCCTTTCGTATCTCAACCACCTCCAAGGGTATCTGGGTAAGTGCACCAAGATGGTTCCCAAAAAGGGGGCTTAAGTGGCCAATTTTTTTATATGAAATCAGGAAATGTTGACCTTGGACATGAAATTGAGGATAGTTACACTCAAAATTTTGAGATGGAATAAAAACAAGGATCAAAGTGCTCTGAGTCTACTTTCTAAACTACTAATTTATTTTGAAAATGGTTGAGAATTAAGGGGTTAAAAAGAGGGACTTACACAAATTGGTGCTATTTTGTTAGAAAAACATAACATAGCAACTCTTGTACGACCTGAGCAAGGTGAACTTTTCTGTAGTATTTTTAAAATCACTATGGTCAAAATTTAGCTAACAGCATCTAGTTTATGCACAATTTTTCTAATAATTGTTTAATGAATATTTGATTTTTAACTAATTTTCTAAGTGGGAACTTCCTGAAAAGTAGAATTTTGGCTATGCTCCCCCTACAAATTTTGGAAAATAATTGATTTTCTTTTTCTTTTCTTTTTTTTATATTTGTAGAATGGAGTCTAGTTTCTAAAAATGTAATTTATTTGAAATTTTTATGAATGGTTAATTTATAACAAAAAAACCACCAAACACTGCATTTTAGCAAAAAACATACATACAAACAAAAGAAATTATGGATGAAAGGCTTAACATTGTCAAAAAGTGAAAAAAGTTACATCGTTGAATAGCTAAGAGAGAATTTAACATTTCCCATGTGTTTGATTTTGTCGATATTGAACTAGATGCAATCTTGATCGTGAGCACAGACTCGATTATATGAAAAATTGTAGAATTTTCAAAAACACATCTCTAGCCTTGTTGGGAATGCCCTCCAAGCCTTTGGGTTGGTATCCCAAGGAAAATAATTTCACTTTTTTCTTTGTTTTTAACGCTAAATAACGCAAGTGTGATATAACGCGAGCACATTTTTTAAAGCTTTTTTGAAAAGTGGCTACAAAATTGGTATCCAACTTCGTGCACCCACCCATCTTATAGTTATATCTCTCACATCCTTCACTGGGTTGAGGTCTCTAAGGTAATCTTGAGTGTGGATATTATGAAATTGGATCCCTTCCTCCTAATCCCCCTTTAGTGTGGACAAGGAAGTGAAGCACCCATTTTTCGTATCCACAACACTATAATTTAATTTTTTATTAAATGTTGAAAATTGACATTACATGAGACATCAAGCTATATAGTAACTTTTATTTTTATTCCTTCAAATATTTTGTGTATATCTATAACTTGAAACTTTAGGGCATGGATATATTCATTTGCAACTTTAATGAATATATATTTTTAAATAAATATTTAAATGTGTGTGTATTAAAACATAGTTCTTTCCACTCGATGTCAATTTTTTTATTAAATATTTATAGAAATTAGAAAAAAAATTATACTATCTTAATCTAGATACATTTATCTAGGGCATCATACTCCTTTAAATTATTTTTAATAAGTTTTAGTATTTTTCTTGACATGGTAATCAACCTAATATTTTTGTGATGATAACCTACTTTTAGTAAAAAATAAAAATAAATAATAAATAATAGTTGAACTATTAAAATAAATATATAATTGAAAAATACACTTATGGATCTACAAAAGGGTATTTTTACATTCATTAAAAAATGTTATTTATATGAGTAGGAGTTGTTGAAATGTTATTTTTTCAAATAATTTCATTTTTTTAGTAAATTGGCCTAAAATTGGTGTACATATGCATTTAGCCAATAATTAAAGTTGGAAATGTTGTCGACAAATTTAGCTTATCTAGAATTAATATTACTAGATCATATATTTGACCAAAATTTCTTTTTAGTTATAAATACTCAAATTCATTTGTGTTGATAAGTTGGCCGAAAGTGTGACACAAATTTATACTTTTACCCATCGGCAACAACATTCTTCGTGCCCTTAACATACTCAATATCAAAAAAATAGGCCTATATCTTACAAATCCATTTTTGTTGGTGCTTCTTAAGGTCCTACTGCTTTCATACCATTGAAATATCTCTAGCCAAATCTAAACTATGTTTTCTGAATCTGTAGCTCTGGAACTTGGTGCTCTAGAATATGTCATTCCAAAATTTAATCAAAAACTTTTCTTGTAAAATTTTCAATTGCTACTTTTCTTTTCTTTATATACTTACAATACATATGAAGAGATTGACTAGAAGGGTGAGCAATTAGCACCACAAGTGATTCCACCCACCAAATAGATTATTCTTTGTTATTACTACCTTCATCTTGCTTCATTTTTAATGCCACCTTTGTCCTAGTTAGCCAGACTAATAACAATGCGATTACACCTATTTATCCATTACAATAACAATGTGATTATGCAGTTTTTAATGAATTATAAGATCCTTTAATATGTGGCCAAATTCATGGCTTCCTTAACATCTATTGTAGAAACTATGGGGTATGCTTGCAATTCTATGCCATTATACACAACAATTTCTTTCCCATCACAACCCATATTCACCAATTTGTCTACCATGCCATTCCCCTCTCTATAAGTATGTGAGATGATAAAAGCTTGAAATTTTTCCAACTAAAACCATATTTTCTATAAAATATATTTCAAACACCAACTAAGAACCTTTCTCTCCTTGTAGGAATTAATGATAATTAAGGAATCCTCCTCAATATGAATTTCTACAATACCCAATTTGAGGGAAATTTCCAATCTTGCTAGGACTTCCTGAGCCTCAACCACATTATTCATGCCCACTAGAAGTGAAAATTAACTAGCAATAATTACTTCTATAAACATCTAAATTTGGCCAGTTACATTTGGTCAAATTTATCCGTTTTCATCTAAATATCCTCCTATTTGCATTAATTAAGTAGTATTGCTATTATTTAATTAATACCCTTGAATTCCTCTAAATACCTAAGCTATTTGGTTGAATAATTAAATACCTTTCCCTTTCTTCCTTTCCTTGAAGGAATTAAATAAATAATCCATTTATTTAATTCTCTATATCTCTCATACACTTCCTAATCCCATCATTAGTGATGTGTACATTTGTAATCCATGATTCGGATGTGTCCCATCCTCCAACTTTCCTAAGTTGTCCCCTAATCCTCATAAGACACCTAACCTTCTTTTGATCCTTCATCAACTAGTCTAATCATCCCCTTTAGTCAACTCTTCCCATCAGCCAAGGAATTTTTTATTCCTTTTGTCTTCCCAAGGTCCTTTCTGAGGAACTTTTAATTCCTCTCTCATTTTGCAAGGAGTTTTTATTCTTTTTATCTTCTTCAAGGAATATTTAATTCCTTTTATCATCCCCATGCACATTAAAAATGAATTTTTAATTCCTTTAGTCAACTCATCTCAGCCCTTGATATTTTTCCCTCTTTCAATCTCCACTGTCCATTTGATCTCCCTAGGTTAAATGCCTAACACTTAGGTATTTTTTCTCTACTCCTTGTATTCTTCTCACACACACACTCTCAAGAATTCATCCAACCCTAACCCTAAGCACTCATCATCTCCATCTTTCAAGCTACACATCTTGCATTCATATCCAAAAAAGAAAACCCTTCATCCTTGCATCCAAATCGAGCTACAACAAGCCATTATGTTGTCGAAATCGACATAGAGCACACAATCAAGCCATCAACTAGGGAAAACAACTCCAGCAAGCTCAAACAAGGTAAAAATTGGTTTCATTATGGTTTTCAAGTTTGAGTTTCATCTTAAGCCCTAATCTTCAGGTGTTGTTTTGTGTTTTTCCTCCTTTTGCATTTCATTTCATCTTGCATTTTCTAGGGTAGGAATGATGTTGCACACATTTTTTGGGACACTCGATGGGACCCACATCATAGGTCTTTTATTTTATATTTTATGTTGCTTGAGTTTTGCAGGTTCAGAGTACACGCAGGGGCGAATTCGCCCTTAACAGGTGAATTTGCAACTAACTGGGGTGAATTTGTACCAGAAAATAGGTGAACCTAACAAAATAGGAAAATGTGCCTAATCAACAAGTGAATTTTCTATTAGAGAAAATTCACCCATCTTCACTAAATAGGTGAATTTTTTATCAAAAAAATTCACCTATCTGAAAAAAACAGGTGAAACTGCTTCAAAAACAAGTGAAATTTCTTCAAAAATAGCCAAATTTTCTCTAAGGAAAATTCAACCATCTACACAAAATAGGAAAATTTACTACTTGTTTGGGTGAATTTTCTACTAGTTTGGGCGAATTTTCTCTTAAGAACAACAAAAGTTGCTCCTGACAGAGGTGAATTTTTTTAATTAGATAGACGAAGTTGCTCTTACAGAGGTGAATCTGAGGTAAATTTGAGACATGAATCTCCTATTTCTAGCTTCATTTAGATTCTATTTTCAGGTACTAATTTGCTGACTTGTCTATTTGTGAGTGTTTCCTCTCACTAACACTTTGTGCAGCTTGTCCTCATCTATCCAAGACCGACAGTTGGAAACTACTAACACATTTTCTACAGAACGAGCGATCAAAGATCCTTTTGGAAGATTATTTGTTATTTTCACACCAATCTAGGAACAAAGCTTTAACTAGAGGGTCAATTAACTTGTTTGTCATGCTTGTGAGTGGACTATTGATGTATCCAATCCCCTTACACTATTTGGAAATCTTGGGTGATGAGAAATCAGTGTTCACTCTAGTCCAGTCGAGTCTACCTAGGAGGTCCTAGTGCATCTAGACTCTCCCCTTGTGCTACATGTGAGCCTAGGGACCAACCAAAAATGTCTAGTAACTTCTTCCCTTAGTGGGACCTATCTAGGATTTCATCACCCTGGGGAAGATCCCAACCACATGTTACCTACGAGCTATATAAAGTGGGGAGAGAAAAAATTGTACCCCAATCTAGTCATGTCGTGTTCAGTAGAGCATCAAAGCTAGGGTGATACCTAGATAAGTCGTGAAGAGCTTGTTTGATTTTCTAGTACCTCGTTGGGGCTTCCGACTCATGCTTGTGATGGGCTGGTGTTCACGGTTGTGCTTCACATACCATGTGTATATCAAGGACTCCCTAGATTGCCCTGTTTAGCTTAGATAGAGACCCATGTTTTAGCCATAGCTTGGTGTAGTTCAAGGGATGCACACCATACCCTGAAGCTACTCACCACATACTTCCTTGGGTTGAGATAGAAATCCTCATGGTGGACTATGATAGTCTTTGAGTGAGAGTGTGAAGGTGAGCCCATGGTGTCTGTTGATGACCTTGTGCCACTAGAATGCTAGCTATCTACCTTTGCAAGAAAGGGTGATCCAGAGAACCACCCTGGTATCATGGGGTATTAACCTTGGGTTTTCCACTCAAGGTGGTGGGCCTACATCAAGTTTGTAATCCTTTATCACTAATTCTAGGATCATGTTGCCTGGTGTGTCTTCATTGTGCTATACTAGTGTTTTTCTTTTCATTCAGGTGTACCTTCTATCTGTTGTTTACCATGCTTGTCATCCTTTTCCATAGTCAACTATTTTGCATCCTAGTCTAGTCCAGGTCTCCTAGATTGGGTGAATTTTCCTGAGGGTCACTTTCTTAGGTGACCCCGTTTTAACCCATTTCTTGGAATAGGTGAGTCTATTCATCCATTAGGAAATTATGTCAATTCTTGTTCATCAAATTCTCCCATTCTCTACATAATAGGTGAATTTTCTTCTTTTTTGGGAGAATTTGCTACTACTTTGGGAAAATTTTCCCCCTAAATGTGTGATTTTGCTGTCAATCTAAGTTTGAATGTTTGTCTTGTCCTTCAACTTGTCAAATTATCCCTTTGTTTGAGAATAGGCGAATTTCCCACATACTTGGGTGAATTTTCCATTAGTTTAGGAGAAATTTCTCCTTAAACAACCAATCCCATCTTCCATTCAAGTCCCTATCCATTCGAGTCCAAGTTTAGTCAAGTGCATTCATCTATTAAGAAAGTTTGTTCATCTTTCAGCGGAGTCTGTTCATCTGTCAAGGGAGTTTTTTCATCCATCAGGGGAGTCTGTTTCTCCATTTAGTAGGTATTTTTCTCCATTTTTTAGGTCCATTTCTCCATTTTTTAGGTCTGTTTATCCATTTTTCAAGGTCATTCATTTGTTTGGAAAGCTCGTTTGACTATTAGGTGATCCCATTTTTAAGCGAATCTATTCACGTCCATCTTGTTCAGGGAATAGGTGAAGTTGTCATCCCCGTTAGGCGGTCTTGAAAGTCAAATATGCTCTTTTCCTCAAGTTTAGCTGAGTTTGCTAGCTGTTTGGGTGAATTTGTAGTTGTTTGGGTGAATTTTCTTAGTGCTTGGAAAATTTGCAACTAGTTGGGCAAATTTTTTAGATTTTGGGTGAATTTGCGGCTATTTTGGAAAACTTGCAGGTGTTTGGGTGAACCTACTACCAATTTGGGAAAATTTTCCTAGAAAATTCACCTATTTCTTGTGTCATCTGAGTCTTTGTGGACCTACTATCAATTTGGGAAATTTTTCCTAGCAAATTTTCCTATTCTTTAGGTCCTTTGAAGTTTGGGTGAACCTACTCTCTGTTTGGACAAATTTGTCAGGTTTTGGGTGAATTTTCTTAGTGTTTGGGTGAAATTTCCATACAAATTTTCCTATTCCCTATGCCATCTATAGTTTGGGAAAATTTTCCTTTACAAATAGCTGAATTTGCTTCACCATCCCTAAATAGGTCAATTTTCCTTCACAAATAGGAAATTTTTCCCAAAACAAACCTTCATCTATCTTCCTGTCATCATCCTTCCCATCCATCAACACTTCCAAATAGTCATCATTTCTTTGACCAAGTCACCTAGGTTCTTCTTATAACATCATTATATTCTATATCCATCATCAAATCATCGAGCCCTATCACCTAGATAAACTCTGTTTTAGGGGTTTTAATGTAGTAGAAACTTCGGAAGGCCATAACTTTTGACTTGGATGTCTATTTGGGATGAAATTTTATGGGTAGTTGCCTTATGAGGTGGCATTTGGATTCCCAAAAAACCTTGAGTCAATTGGCCCCAATTTGAACACTTTTTTGGGGTTTGAAACTTTCATCTTGACCCTCAAAATCACAATTTAGTGTTTCTTTCTAGTTTTTTAAAAGTCATTTTTGTTAATAACTTGGAACTCATGTTTTAGATTTAGGATGTTAGTTGGAAATTCATCCTACCTTAGTTGTTATAAGCTTTTGGGAAAAAATATTGACTCTCAAATACATGCATGTGAAGTTACCTAAAATTGCAAAATTTAACAATTTTTTAAAATTACGAAATCTAGAAAAATCTAATTGTCAACACCTTACATCATCTAGTTAAACCCTTGAACTTAGTTTAGAATAAATCCCATCACATCCTCTAATAATCTTAATATGAGCTTCAATTTGATCTGAATTATAGCTTTAACCCAATCTTAATCTAAGCTTAACCTAAATCCCAATTTGAGCTTTTGTCCTTCTACATCCAAGATCTTCTAACATCGAAACAAATCTTAAGATCCCCTTTTTCATCTTCTTCAAATCTATCCTATTTATATTTTCATCATCTTTTCTTTCCTTATAATCATTTGTTCCCATCTTTCAATCCATATCCATCTCATCTAACATCATGAATCCTTATCCTTCATCAGTCCAACCAAAAATAGTAGTCAAGGCGAATCCTAATTACATTGATGACCATAACAAGTCTTGTTGATCAAGATGTATATGACATAGATCCACTTGATGTTATCATTTCTAGTAAGTTTTCCCCAACCACTTTCCAAAATCCAATCACCCCTCTAAATCATCCCATTACGTTTTCATCCAGATCTAATAATGCTCCTTTCGCTACCTTTGACAAGGGATATTCATTATCTTCCTCACCTACATCTCCATCAAATCCTTCCTCTACATCATCTTCTTATCCAACATCCATATCTTCTTATCCCAATCCAGTATCCCAACATCCCTATTATAATCACCCATCCATGTCCTCCAATTTCCATCCTTCATCCACATATTCTTACTACAATCCACTATCCCAATCTTCCCCTTTTAATCCTACACCCACATCCTCTTTCCCTAATCCACCATCGTAGCATTTTTACTATAGTCCACCATTTTCATCTTCTTATCTTAATCAATCATCCATGTCCCCATACCCTAATCCTCCATACCAATCTACCCATCCTAATCCAAAAATGACACCTTCTTATATGAATCCTACATCCCCATCAACCTATACTCATCCAACATCCATGTCTTCCTATCCTAATCCACCATCCCAACCTTCCTGTCCTAATCTATTATCCCAATACCTCTACTGTAATCTACCATCCACATCCTCTAATCCTAATTCATCCTCCTGTCTTGATCCACCACCATCTTGTTGTCCTAATCCATCCTATTGTCCCAATCCACCATCTTGATCTTCCCATTCAAATCATTTATCCCAATACCTTTACTACAATCCAACATCCATGTCCTCTTCTCCTAATCCACCACCCACATCCTCCTATCCTAATCCACTATCCCAATCTTCCCATCCTAATATACTATCCCAATACCTCTACTACAATTCACCACATGCATCCTCTTGCCCTAATCCATCCTCTTGTCCTAATCCACCACCCATATCCTCTTGTCCAATTCACCACCTATATCCTCTTGTCACAATCCACTATCCAAATCCTCTATCCCAATACCTTTACTACAATTCACCACCCACACCCTCTGGTCCTAATCCACTATCCATATCCTCCTATGTCACTCCATCATCTACTCTACCATATCCTAATACACCATCTACTCCCAGTCCTACATCCAATCCCCTTTCTCCATCTAATCCTCATCCACCAATCCATAATATTAGTCCTCCACCCATTCATAATCCTTCATCTACTCCTACCACACCATCTGAACCTACAATAAGAAAGTGCTTCATTCCATATGTCATCCAAGGACTTATGATGGAGAATACACCCCAAACTCCATATCTGAATGTCATGGAGCCATGCCACGCCACTCCCTCATGTGTGGTCACTAGTGAGAGATCGTTCTCCATCCCACACCTATCACTATGATCACCACCCCTACGACCACTCAAACCATTGAAACCATCAAACCCACTGAATCCATTGAACCTCCATCTCCAACTCTGAGAGTTATCAAACCTACCAAAGATAACCAAACCCAATCACCATCTTCTACTCCTAGATCCACCCAATCCATTGAAGACACCCAAATACAATCCACTCCTCCCACTTCTAGTATCACCTAAATCCATTCTCATGAACTTCATGAATCCTCCATCCTTCCATTTCCCCACTTGAGGAGTCCCTCCAACACTCCATCATAATGCCACTTGCACACTATAGGTCATGCCAAGAGCTTGATCCAAAGCCTACCAACATATCCCCTTCTCCACCTCAAGATCATAGTCCCCCATCCATTCCATCCCATGATCCCCTTTGCACTCAAGATCCAACCACTCCATCACATGAGCCCTTACCACCCACTACCAAAAATCCATATCGTATCTTATCACCTAATCCCTCTCTTGATCCCTTACCACTCACTCCTCATGATCAAGATGCTACTATCCCATCATCTCCATCTCATGATCCTCAATCGCCACCTAACCCTACTATGCCCACACCGCTTTTATAATCCCTCGATACTATCACATTCATCCATGGTGGTTTCCTTGTATAAGAGGAACCAAGCATATATGCTAGCCATCCTCCACCTAATAATGGACTTGCATCATTATTCCAAAATAGAAAGCATCCTACCATAGTTCAAATGCTCAAGAACATGATTTATCAGGGAAAAGTTTTAGGCCTTCATGAGGAAGGTATTTTAGATCCCATCCATGTCAAAGAAAATCTATGTACACAAGGTCTTGGATATATCTCTCAAAACTCGCAATCCAAAAAAGTTGGTACAATCTCTATATGTCCTCAATGAGCCTCTTCCAATAGAATAATAGGCTCTTCCCATCACTCCACCAAACCATTTTCTGCCATCCTCCCTCCATCGTATCATCTCAAAGCAACCATCCATATTCCTCCATCTACTCTATCCATTTTGGATCCTTATGTCCCTCCATCCATCATCTCCCATCCTTCATCTACTCCATCTATTTTGAGTCCTTATGTCCCTCCATCCACCATCACCCATCCTCCAAGTATTGAGTTCATTTTGGGCCCTTATATCCCAAAATCACATCCTCCATCTCATCCTATTCATCCTTTCATCCATCCATCACCTATCCATGTCACCCATCATAAACATACCACTCTCATGTTCTCTAATTAGGATCAGAAAAGGCACATACCTGCACATCCTTCATCCACATATCATTCCAAAAATCCAACCTCCATCACTCCATTCATGTTTCCTCCACATCATTCATCTCCTAGCACCCATCCCATTGTTATTAAAAGTACTTTGGATGATAAAGTAAAAATGCATAAATCTAAACATTTGCATGAATCCAAAGCTCCTCATGTATCCTCTAAAGGACATGGTGAAGAAAAGAAAAAATAAATTCAAAATCCAAATCAACCCCACAGGCCACAAAGGCCCACCAAAGAAAAAATAAAAACCATGTGGATCTAAAAGAAAAAAATGTAATGCCTTCAAATAAAAAATCTATAACAACATCCAAAGTTGCTAATCCCAAAGCTACATATTCTCACCCACCATCTCATAAATCTATTTTTGTTCCTTATGTCCCAAAATCACTATCCCATCTCCTCCATTATCCCCACATTCTCCATCCATTAATCCTCCTATCCTTTCACATCCACCACCATATGTGCCAATGTCGGTCCTGAAATCATTACCCCATCAT
>VDFB02271352.1:0-30413 GCA_007258455.2 Sequoia sempervirens
TCCATTTCTCATGCTACCATCACTCTCTTTTCCTTATCCCTACATCCTATCCACATCCATCTCACTCCCTTATTTTCCCATTCTTTTAACTTCCACCCCTCCTATCTCATCATACATGATGTACCTAGAGCAGGGAATCTCCTTCTTTGTGACATAGTCCTTTAAGAAATCATTCATAGATCCTATCATCCCTTCCATCTCCCCATCCTTATCATCCACCAACCCATCGAAGAGAAAATTATTTTCATCTCCCTTTCCTTATCTTCCTATGCATCCATCATAGAATCCTTTAAATCCCCCATCCCTATCTCCTTATCCATTCATCTATATCCTCATCCCATCTCATAATCCCTTGTAATTGTTATCTAGCTATAGCCTACCCATCTCACACAACCCAATGCCATCTATCTCACTATCGTCACTCCCACCTCTTTGGGTGCTGCCACAATAGTGGTTTACACTTTCTAAGAGATCCTATTTTTTGTTGAAATCACATATTTTTAGAAAATATAATGATTTAAGCCTTGAAAATTTCCATTTAAAGGATTCCAATTGAAGAGGGTTTGATTAAACCACCTTAGACCAAGCCCCTTTGGCTAGAACCCCGCTAGTTTTAAACCATACCTATAATGGAGTCTCCTTTACACATATCAAAATGTTGATAAAAACCACTTTTGATCTACCTTTTGGGGGATCAAATGAATTAATTTAAATTTTATTTTTTGTAAGTATGTAGTCCTTATTATAAGCTTCCAAAAAAGTAAAACTTTAATTAAATTCAATTTGATTATTATATTTATTTTTTATTTCTTGTGAATGTAGGTTTTTCACCAAAAATCAAGCTCTGTGTTCTGCACATGTGGAAAAATAGCAAATTATCAAAAAAAAAATTGAAAAATATGAGTGCACCAGATATTGAAGTCCTTGATCCAATAAACAAAAAATTGAATTTCAATACATACAAAAAAATTTATGCATTATACGGTTGCGTTGTGTCTGAATTATAATTGGTTTGACTTCAAAACTTGATTAAAGAACAAATATTCAATAAAAAAATATCTAACCAAGTGGAAGCACTACATATCATAGTTAAAAATTTAAATTCGAAAGAATTAGAATTTTATCCTTCATGGAAAAAAAAAGTAATGCGTTATACGGTGAGCGTCACTTTTTAAAAATGTTATTTTCTAAAAAAAACTATTTTTCAAGGGAGATGGAAAAAGAAGCGCAATTTAATTCCAAAAATTTTAAAAAAATATATTTAGAATCTACAGAAAAAATTTTATGAAACTCTAGTTTGCATCATCTTCAAATTCCTCACGGTTTAGCCACTATAGGTGCCCAAAAGTGAAGATTTAGTTAAAAATAATAATTTTAGTGTCCAGTTTGGCCAAAAATTGTAAACCACTATTGTGGGATCACCCCTTTCACACATCTTTCCAATCGCTTATCAATTCTCATCACTTCTCTCTCCCTCATGCCATCCTCTCAATTCATCTTTTGATGATTTAGATAATTGTCCCATCCCTGAGCTTCACCTAATCCACATCTTAATCATATCATCACCATCCTATCCAACAAGTCTGTCTTTTCTAATCATATATGTCACATCATTTTATCCACTTATCATGTTCATCACATCATCCTTTATCCATTATTTTTCTTTACCCTTTTTTTTTGAACTACGTTGCCCTTGCACTTTCACGTAAGCAAGGTCAATGATTTGATCTGCCCCTAGGGAATTTTTTGGTCCTATCTTTGTAATCCATCATCGATCTTCAATGTCCTCCATTTTATTTTATCCATGGTATTTTATCGAACTACGAGGTTTTTGTGCTTTCACGTGGGAAAGGCTAATCTTTGATCGGCCCCTAAGGCCCTAGGTCTTTAGGGTGTGTCGTTCTTGTTGTGTCATGTTGTCAAGTATATCCTTACCTAGCTGGTTCTTAACAAATGAGATCCACTAGTATGTGGAGGACCAATTATTTTTTAGTGTCTTGAGTCATGTCGATCATTTAGTTTAGTCTCCATCTTTGGTCTTAATAGGATGAATCCTTCCTAATCAGACCACGTCAATCCAATCCATCTTTTGGTCCTATGGAAAAGGACATTTGAGATTTATTGTGATATTTTGATGCTTTTGGCTTTTGTTTATCATTTGAGCTTCCTATCATACCTCATCAAGGTCCCCATAATCCATCATATTATGGTGTGCATTGACTAGTAAACATAGGGGCATATCTTGATCTTTTTTATATGTTGTTGTCTACTTGGTTGTCCTATGTAGTACCCACCATGATCCATGTGGTCTTGTGTTATGCTAGGGAATCCTTTTTTATTGTGGTTCTCCAAAATTGGCCCTACCAAAGCCCTCATGACTTTGGGATGTTGGAATAACCTTTTGTTTGTTGTGTCAGTCCCATGCATGTGATATGGAGTCACCTTGGTTCTTCATACCTTGGTGCATAATATCTCATGCTATATGAAAGTTAATGCTCATTATATGCCAGCATAACACATAATAATTAACCTGCTTGATTTGGTTATTATCCATTCATGATCATTCATCACTTTCCTCATCTCTCTATCCTATCCATTTTCATCCCTTCACTTTCTTCATCCTCATCATTTCATCATATCTTCAATCTTCATAGAATAATATAGATTGGTTATTCTAAGCACCTTTTCATAAATCCTCATCATATCATCATCTCTTCAATCTCGTTAGAATAATATAGAGGGTATGTGCAGGATCATGATGGTCCAAAAAGTGGTGATATGATGGGTTTGTGTAGGGTATGTGGCTAAAGACTTTTTTTTTCCCAAAATTGATGAAACGAAAAGGGTTTTTAAAGGAGATTCTCAACTTTCCACCAATAAAAAATATGCTTTACTTTGAATTTAATAAATAATTATTATTCATTTTTTATTTGAATAATGACTAAAGAAATGATTGGTAAGTTGATTGAAAAACATTTATAGCTTTCAAATGATATCACTTTTTTTGAATCTGAAACATGTGTCACATTCTATGCTTCGCATACTATAGGATTAAAAAAATAAAATTGAATTTCATGAAGTTTTTACCAAGTTAAGGTGGTCAGACATACAAGTTTTTATATTTTTTAAAATTTGTAATAAAAAATTCATAATTAATTATTTACTTGGAAATTTTTTTAAAAAAAATATGCATCACATTAGGACGAGTCCTCTACTTATATATAAAATATTATAAAAAAATATTATCATTTTATTGTGGTTAGGGAGGTTAGACAGATAGCTACTTCTTATTTTTTCCTTCAAATTTAAGTAGTACTGCATTGAAATTTGAAAATTTCACCAAAAATTATTAGTTTAGAAAGTATATTCAATTTACTACAGATTCTATTCTTATATTTTTTGAAATAATATAGATAACTTATTCAAATTTTTACATTAAGTTGCCTAACTCTAATTTTTCTCAATTTTTTGCCACTTAAGGGCCTGTTTTTTCAATGATGATCCTGCACATACCCTAAATTGGTTATTCTAAGCATCTTTTCCTCCACCGTTTTCATTCTTTTTATCCACCACACATCTCAATCCAATCCTCATTCATTCAATCTAGCACAAATCATTTAATCACATCCTTGGTCTTGCTCCCCTCCTTGCTACAAGCCTTGATCCAATCATCACCATTGTCATCATCATCGGGATGTATCCTTCCCTATCCTTTTGTCTTTTTTTGGGATGTATCCTTCCCTCATCAACAAAAATTTCATCATCACTCTTGTCATCATCATCGAGATGTACGCTTCCCTATCCTTTTGTTTTGTTTTGGGATGTATCCTTCCCTCATTAGCAACACCATCACCATCATTTGGATGTATCCTTCCCTATCCTTTTTTGTTTCTTTGGGAAATTATTCCCTCATTAACAATGCTCCACCCATGATCAACACATTTTGTCTTGTAGCTTGACTAGGGAAACATTGCCTTTGTCCTTAAATCCATTTGTGTTTTCTTTCATCTCTTCCTCCCCCCATTCCATATTTTATCCATCATTTTGCATCACCTTCCCCATCTACTCTCACATTACCTCATCCATTTCAAGATCACATCCATGTTCTCTTGAACCCACATGTTCTCTCGAGGGGGCATCCTCAATCCCTAATCTTTGTTCCCATCATCTTTCCTCCTAGTCACTCCTTTGAATGACTAGGGCATCTCTCACTATCTAACCATCTTCTTCTTGGTGCTATGATAATCTTTTTTGAAATGATGCTACTTTGTACCACCATCTCAAAGAGGAGAAAAATCTAGACATCTAAATTTGGCCACTTACATTTGGTCAAATTTATTTGTTTTCATCTAAATATCCTCTTATTTGCATTAGTATTTAATTAATACCCTTGAATTCCTCTAAATCCCTAAGGTATTTGGTTGAATAATTAAATACCTTGCCCTTTATTCTTTTGGACTTCAAGGAATTAAATAAATAATCCATTTATTTAATTCTCTTTATCTCTAATCCATTCACCTAATCCTAATCCACTTCCTAATCCCATCATTAGATATGTACACATTCCTAATCAATGATTAGGATGTGTCACATCCTCCATATTTTTCAAGTTAGTCCCTAATCCTCATTATCCACCTAACCTTCTTCTAATCCTTCATCAACTAGTGTAATCACCCCCTTTATTCAACTCTTCCCATCCCCAAGGAATTTTTAATTCCTTTTGTCTTCCCAAAGTCCTTTTTGAGGAATTTTTAATTCGTCTTTCATCTCCCAAGGAATTTTTCATTCCTTTTATCTTCCCCAAGGAATAATTAATTCCTTTTATCATCCCCATGAACATTAAAAAGGAATTTTTAATTCCTTTAGTAAACTCTTCATCTCAGCCCTTGATCCTTTTCCCTCTTTCAATCTCCGTTGTTTATTTCATCTCCCTAGGTTAAATGGCTAACACTTAGCCTTTTTTGCTCAGCTCCTTGCATCCTTCACACACACACACACACTCTCAAAGATGAGGGCATAGCCCGAGACATAGAAAATAACCCACAAACAAGAGAATAATTTTATTATTCAGAAAATGGAGCTTCTTACATGCAGAGGATCTCAAATCCCCAAGTTCTACAACACATGCAAGCTACAGAAAGCTATATAATAACCCTTTCGCAATATGTGAGCTTGTCCCCAAAAAGTTACCCAAAAATTAGAAGCATAAGTAGAGCTCCTCATTGGTTTAGAACCAAAACCTTATTTCAAATTTGAGTTTAGGCGGTTTGGCAAAATTTACAACATGAAGTTCAAATTCCAAAAGAGCATTTGCAATTGTATCTTCTAGAAAGTGCTTAACTTCAGGAGGCCATAACTTTGATCAGGGACTACGATTAGTGAATCGTTTGAGCTACATTGGAAAGGTCTCAAAGTCAATAGCAGCGTTGAAATTTATTTATGCCAATTTTGGAAAGTTTTAGGGCCATTCAGGGAGCTCTAAGTGCCTCAAATCCAACTCGAAAGATTTTCAGGTGCAAATCTGGGAAACTTAAAATGCAATATCTTTCAACCCAAGAATAGAAAATAAAAACCATGAATTGGGAATTTCATTGTGACGAAAAGGGTATCCAAAAATGTAAAAACATCTAAAAATCAAGAAACTTAAAATTTAACTATTTTTGGGTGATGCAAGATTGCCCTTACACCACTGGATGCTCATGGACACCCGAGGAGGTAATTTGAGAAGTGACCCGTCCGTCTTAGATGGTTGAGGAAAACCCAACTGATCAACCACTGCCTTAGATAGCCAGGATGAATCTTCCACATGCCTTCCTCTCCATTTCACCGGATATTCTTCATACTACCTGTTTCTGGTACTCCTTCCCACATGACTATCCAAGATTGCTTCAATCTCCTCCCTTTCTGAAGTAGGTGTTGGAATGCCATACTGCCCTATTTTTGGTGCTTCCTCCATTCCACCTTCATGATACTCTATCAAATCTAAAATGTTGAACATAGAAATGTTGATTCCAATGAGCAACTCTACCTCATGGCACATTCCCTAAATCATGCTTCTTCAAAATCTTATAGGGACGGGTATTCATCTTGATTTGTTATATGTTTTATCTTTGGAAACCTTTCTTTCCTCGAGTGGACCATCACTTCATCACCAATCTGCAACTCCTTATACCTCCTCTTCTGATCTGCCTTAGCCTTATACTGCATATTCATCTTGTTAATATGTTCTCTTACCTTCTCATGTATATCCTTGATGTGTTCTATAAAATATTTGGCTTCAGCACTTATTTTCTTCCCTTGGTCCATCTTCCTCAATTATGGAGCTGTTCTTGGGCTACCTCCATGCACAATCTGGAACGGTGATCTACCAATGCTTACGTTGGCCAGAATTGCTATAAGAAAATTACGCACGGGGTAGATCAAGTCCATCCCTTAGGAACATCTCCTACCAAACATCTCAGTAGGTTACCCAAACTCTTGTTAACAACCTCTGTCTACCCATCTATTTGTGGATGGTGTGCAAAACTGAACTTCAACTCTATCTTTAGCTTCTTCTACAAGGTCCTCCAAAAGTACCCCACAAATTTGGTGTCACGATCTGAAACAATACTCTTTGGCAGACCATGTAGCTTCACCACCTCTTTGAAGAACAAGTCAGCAATGTGGGCTGCATCATGGGTCTTCTGACATGGAATGAAATGTGCCATCTTCGAAAACCTATCAACCACCACAAAGACTGAATCATTCCCTCGTTGTGTCCTTGGCAAACTAAGAACAAAGTCCATACTTATATCCTCCCATGGCCTCTCGGGTATAGGTAAGCACTGATATAAGCCTATATTTTGGCTCACTCCTTTAGCCATCTGAGATACCCTACAACTTTTTACAAACTTCTTCACATCCTGTGACAACTAAGGCCAATAATAATGCTCATTGATAATGGTAATGGTCTTATCCCAACCAAAATGTCCTGCCATTCCTCCACTATGCTTCTCCTTTATCAGGTTCTCCCTCATGGAACTCCTCGGGATACATAATTGACTTCCTTTAAATAACACGCCATCCTGGATTATGAAATCTAGCCACCTTGTCACATCCACTCTCTTGAGGTTCCTTGCAAGCTTTCCAAGCCTCTACAAAATGTCGGATCTTACGCATCTGAGTGTCTTGAGTTCATTGAACCCAACCACTTCAATCTGCATCTTTGTCATCAATGTATGCCTCCTACTTAAAGCATCTACAACCCTATTTGACTTCCCACTCCTATGTTTCAAAACAAAGGTATAACTCTGCAAAAACTCTACCCATTTCATATGCCTCTGATTTAATTTTCCCTGACTATTTATGTACTACAAGGCCTGATGATCAGTATATAGAACAAATTCCTTTGGCAACAAATAATGTCTCCATTTCTTTAATGCTTGAACTATAGCATAAAATTCCTGATCATATACAAAATACTTTCTCTTGGCATCATTTAACTTTTCCTTTGAAATAGGTAATGGGAGAAACGCTACCTTCTTAGCTCTTTCACCCAGTGCAATGGCACAACCACTAGCATCACAATCCACGAAACACCTTGTTGAAATCTGGGAGGGCTAGAACAGGTTGCTATGTCATATACGCTGTGATTCAAAACTTTTGCTACTCTGGTGCTCCCACTTGAATTCCTTTCTATCCTCTCATTGTTGTTTTACGATTCGAGGGGTCACAAATACTATTGAAGTTTCTAATGAACTTTCTATAAAAGCTAGCCAAACCATGGAAAGATCTCACCTCGGTAGCAGTTCTTGGGGGAGGCCATTCTAGAATAGCCTTCACCTTCTCTGGGTCCATCTTGAGACCTTCTGAGACAACAAACCCCAAATTACACTATGCTCCCTCTTCACAAAGCTGTACTTCTTGGATTAATCATGATTTCTCTTCTCTTCAACTTCTCAAGGCTCTCTGAATATGCATCAGATGCTCATTCAACATCTTCTTGAAAATCAAAATATCATCTAAATACACAATAACAAAACTTTCTAAAAATTCTTTTAGTACCTCATTCATGAGCCGCATGACTGTGCTCGGTGCATTGGTTAGCCCCAAAGGCATGACTAACCACTCGTACAGGCCCTCTTTGGTCTTGAAGGCAGTCTTCCATTCATCTCCCTCGAATCAGATTTGGTGATATCCACTCTTGAGATCAATCTTTGTGAAATCGCGAGCTCCACTCAAACAATCCATGGTCATCATCATTGGCCAGGGAAACATGTACTTGATTGTTATCTTGTTTATGGCAGAAAATCTATACACATCCTCCACTCCCATCCTTCTTTGGTGCTAGGCTGTAGGTCACGCCGGACTCAAACTCTCCATATCAAACCCTTTCTCAACAATTCTTGAACTTGTCTATTCAACTCCTCATTTTCTGCCCTATTCATTCTATGAGCTACCTTATTTGGCAAACTAGCTCTAGGAATCAAGTCAATCTGATGACTAATCTTCCTTATTGGTGGTAAACCCTTAGGTACATTATCAGAAACAATATCTTAAAACTCATCCAACATCCACAAAACTTCTTTTGGAACCTTCTCCGCTGCTCCTCCTTACTCACTCTAGGAATCAATGCATAACACACATGCTCATGCTTCATACCTTCTAAAAATTTTCTTCCATCTACTTAACAAATTCTAGCACTACTGCATACCTTTTCTTTGGTCTCCTTCAAGGGTTTCAACTTGTGACGAACCCCATCCTTTGTCAAGGAATAAGTGTTTGCATAGCCATCATGTATAGCTCGCCTATCGAACTGCCATGGCCTCCCCAACAACATGTGACATGCATCCATGGGGATGATATCACAGAGTACCTCATCATGGTAGCTCCCGATCTTGAACTTTACTAGGCACTTCTCATTTACCAAAACTTTGTAGTCTTTCTACAATCAGGCAATCCGATACGGATGCGGGTGCCTTTCCCTCTTCGGCTTCAACTTTGTGACCATCTCCTCTGACACTATATTATCAGTGCTCCCACCATCAATAATGACATCAAAACATTTTCCTTCACACTTGCACCTTGTGTGAAACAGATTCTTCTATTTTGGTTCCTTTTTCCTGGAGTCCACTGGGGCTCTAATCACTAGGGTTTCTCCCCTTTCAGCATCATCTGAATGTTGATTGGGCTTCCTCATTTATATGCACAAACCTTCCATGACTAATACGGCCTTTTTATGCGCCCCTTCCTTGGTGTTGTGGACATTCATAGGCTTGATGCCCTTTTTCACCACACTAGAAACACATTCCTCTGAAACCACCTCTTCTAGATCTTTGTCCATATCTCCCTCATTCTCTACCTCTTTGATCACCATTGTTTCAATCATGAGGGCAGTAGAAGTTGTCATTCCTTTGGCTTCGGCTAGTACCCACATCTTCACTTTTCTTTTCATCATCATTTTGGCTTCCTGAAAGTCTTCCATTGCCCCTTCTGCTTTGACCTCCTTGTCCTTTTTGCTTGCCATCAAATCTTGTGTTCAGCTTCTCTTCCACCTTTAGAGCAAAATGATACACATCCTCAATGGTGGTCATTCTGACTAGGCTTAACTCCTCCTGAATGCTTGGTCGTAACCCATTAAGATATCGGGCTACCTTCTCCTTATTGGCCTATATGTGACCTGTTCTGATGATTATCTTGTAAAAATCTTCAGTATATTCTTTCACATATCTGCTTCCTTGCTTCAACCCTTGCAATTTCTTCAACATATCTAACTCGTAGTCCACTGGTATGAACTGCTTCTTCAGTTTCTCTTCCATGCGATCCCATCTGGTGATATTGCCTTTTCCTCTTCAATTTTTTTCCAACTGGACCTCTTTCCACCAAATATTGGCATGGCCCTTCAACTTCATTTTCACAAACTTAACCCGATCTGGGTCCTCTATTTCCTCATACTCAAAATATTCTTCTAGCTCGTTGATCTAGTCGATCAACTCTTTCGGGTTTAGACTTTCGGAATAACTGGGGACTTCTGCTCTGGTCTTTTCCTGATCTTCAAAATGGCCCTTATTAGCTGTATTTGGTCTTGATCAATTGCTTCTTCTTCCTATCCTTCATCCTCACTTTCCTCCCTTGAGTTTAACCCTCTTCTCAACTCCTCTTATAATGCATCAATTTGTCTCTGGAGGGCTACTAGTGCATCTCTTCCACCAGCATTTCTGCTGCCTCAACCACCTCTGGCACCACCATGCCTACTAGGCACCACTCTTGGAGTCATCTTTCTTGATCTCGACCCACAACCACAGTCCTGGTGTGAACTGCCTCATGCTCGGTGATCTGTCCACACGCTCAAGAAAACATGGCTCCTATACCACTTGATGAGGGCACAGCCTGAGACACATAAAATAACCCACAAACAAGAGAATAATTTTATTATTCATAAAATGGAGCTTCTTACATGCAGAGGATCTCAAATCCCCAAGTTCTACAACACATGCAAGCTACAGAAAGCTATAGAATAACCCTTTCGCAATATGCGAGCTTGTCCCCAAAATGTTACCCAAAAATTAGAAACCCACCCATAAATAGAGCTCCTCATTAGTTTAGAACCAAAACAACATTCAAATTTGAGTTTAGGTGGTTTGGCACTGAAAATTTACAACATGAAGTTCAAATTTCAAAAGAGCATTTGCAATTGTATCTTCTAGAAAATGCGCCAACTTCCCGGGGCCATAACTTTTGATCCAAGACTCCAATTCGCGAACCGTTTGAACCATTGGCAAGGTCTCAAAGTCAATAACACGTTCAAAATTTTCTATGCCAATTTTGGAAAGTTTCAGGGCCAATCTGGGAGCTCTAAGTGCCTCAAATCTAACTCAAAAGATTTTCAGGTGCAAATCTGGGAAACTAAAACTGCAATATCTTTCAACCCAGAAACCAAAAATAAAAACTATAAATTGGAAATTTCATTATGACGAAAAGGGTATCCAAAAAAGTAAAAACATCTAAAAATCAAGAAACTTGAAATTTAACCATTTTTGGGTGATGCAAGATTGCCCTTACGCCACTGGATGCTCCTGCATCACTCAAGCATTCATCCAACCCTAACCCTAAGCACTCATCATATCCATCTTTCAAGCTACCCATCTTACATCCATATCCAAAAAAAAAACCCTTCATCCATGCATTCAAATCGAGCTACAACAAGTTGTTATGTTGTCTAAATTGACATAGACCACACATATCAAGCCATCAACCAAGGAAAACAACTCCATCAAGCTCAAACGAGGTAAAAATAGGCTTCATTGTCTTTTTCAAGTTTGAGTTTCATCTTAAGCCCTAATCTTGAGGTGTTGTTTTGTGTTTTTCTTCCTTTTGCATTTCACTTCATCTTGCATTTTCTAGGGTAGGAATCATGGTGCACAAATGTCCCTAATCTTCGTTCCCATCATCTTTCCTCCTAATCACTCCTTTGAATGATTGGGGTATCTCTCACTATCTAACCATCTTCTTCTTGGTGCTATGATAATCTTCTTTGAAAAGATGCTACTTTGTAGCACATCTCAAAGAGGGGAAAAATGTAGACATCTAAATTCGGCCACTTATGTTTGGTCAAATTTATCTGTTTTCATCTAAATATCCTCTTATTTTCATTAATTAAGTAATATTGCTATTATTTAATTAATACCTTTGAATTCCTCTAAATCCCTAAGATATTTGGTTGAATAATTAAATACCTTACCCTTTATTCCTTTCCTTCAAGGAATTAAATAAATAATCCATTTATTTAATTCCCTTTATTTCTCATCCACTCACCTAATCCTAATCCACATCCTAATCCCATCATTAGGGATGTGCACATTCCTAATCCATGATTAGGATGTGTCACATCCTCCAACTTTTGCAAGTTGGCCCCTAATCCTCATTAGCCACCTAACCTTCTTCTAATCCTTAATCAACTAGTGTAATCACCCTCTTTAGTCAACTCTTCCCATCCTCCAAGGAATTTTTAATTCTTTTTGTCTTCCTAAGGTCCTTTTTGAGGAATTTTTAATTCCTCCTCATCTCCTAAGAAATTTTGAATTCCAAGTTTTATCTTCCCAGGGATTACTTAATTCCTTTTATCATCCCCATGTACATTAAAAATGAATTTTTAATTCCTTTTGCCAACTCTTCATGTCATCCCTTGAGCTTTTTCCCTGTTTCAATCTCCACTGTCCATTTGATCTCCCTACGTTAAATTCCTAACACTTAGCCATTTTTGTTTTGCTCTTTCTTGCATTTTTCTCATGCACACACTCTCAAGCATTCATCCAACCTTGACACTAAGAACTCGTCATCTCCATATTTATAGCTACCCATCTTGCATCCATGTCCGAAAAAAAAACCTTCATCCTTGCATCCAAATCGAGCTATGACAAGTGGTTATGCTACTATAATCAACATAGAGCACACATATAAAGCCATCAACCAAGGAAAACAACTCCATCAAGCTCAAACAAGGTAAAAATGAGTTTTTCTTATCTTTTTCAAGTTTGAGTTTCATCTTAAGCCCTAATCTTGAGGTGTTTTTTGTGTTTTTCTTCCTTTTTCATTTCTTTTCATCTTTCAGTTTCTAGGGTAGGAATCATGCTACACAAATGTCCCTAATCTTCATTCCCATCATCTTTCCTCCTATTCCCTCCTTTGAATGATTGGGGCATCTCTCACTATCTAACCATCTTCTTCTCGGTGCTATGATAATCTTCTTTGAAATGATGCTACTTTGTAGCACCATCTCAAAGAGGGGAAAAATGTAGACATCTAAATTCGGCCACTTACGTTTGGTCAAATTTATCCATTTTCATCTAAATATCCTTGTATTTGCATTAATTAAGTAATATTTCTATTATTTAATTAATACCTTTGAATTCCTTGAAATCCCTGAGATATTTGGTTGAATAATTAAATACCTTACCCTTTATTCCTTTTCTTCAAGGAATTAAATAAATAATCCATTTATTTAATTCCCTTTATCTCTCATCCACTCAACTAATCCTAATCCACTTCATAATCCCATCATTAGGGATGTACACATTCCTAATCCATGATTAGGATGTGTCACATCCTCCAACTTTTGCAAGTTGGCCCCTAATCCTCATTAGCCACCTAACCTTCTTCTAATCCTTCATCAACTAGTGTAATCACCCTCTTTAGTAAACTATTCCCATCCCCCAAGGAATTTTTAATTCCTTTCATCTTCCCAAGGTCTTTTTTGAGGAATTTTTAATTCCTTTTATTATCCCCATGCACATTAAAAAGGAATTTTAATTCCTTTTTCCAACTCTTCATCTCAGCCCTTGAGCTTTTTCCCTCTTTCAATCTCCACTATCCATTTGATCTCCCTAGGTTAAATGCCTAACACTTAGCCATTTTTTGTCTTCTCTTTCTTGCATTCTTCTCACGCACACACTCTCAAGAATTCATCCAACCCTGACACTAAGAACTCATCATCTCCATATTTCAAGCTACCCATCTTGCATCCATATCCAAAAATAAAAAACCTTCATCCTTGCATCCAAATCAAGCTACAACAATTTGTTATGCTTCTAAAATCAACATATAGCACACATATCAGTCCATCAACTAGGGAAAACAACTCCATCAAGCTCAAATGACATAAAAATGAGTTTTTTTGTCTTTTTCAAGTTTTAGTTATTAGTTGTCATAATAGTGGTTTACAATTCCTGAGAGGAACGAATTTTAGGTGAAATCACATATTTTTAGAAAATATAATGATTTAAGCTTTAAAAATATCCATTTTAAGGATTCCAATTGAAGAGGGTTTGATCAAATCACCTTAGATCAAACCCCCTTGGATAGAACCTTGCTAGTTTTAAACCATACCTATAAATGTGTCTCCTTTACACCTATCAAAATGCTGATAAAAAATCACTTTTGATTTAGATTTTGGGGGATCAAATGAATTCATTTAAAATTTATTTCAAATGATTATGGTATTCTTTAGAACAAGCTATCCAATGAATATAATTTTAATATGTTTTGGTTTTGTTATGTATTTATTTTTTAAGTTTTATTAAACATAGGTTTTTCATCAAAATGAATTTCTTTGTTCTTCACATGTGGAAAAATAGAAGATTATCAAAAAAAAATTGAAAAATATGAGTGCACCAGATATTGAAGTCCTTGATCCAACAAAAAAAATAAAATAAAATTTTGACATATCTGAAAAGGTTACGTGTTATACAGTTGTCTGTGTCTAAATTGTAATTTGTTTGACTTTGAAACTTGATTAAGGAAAAAATATTCAATAAAAAACTATCTAACCAAGTGGAAGCACTAGATATCAGAGTTACAAATCTAAATTTGAAAGAATTATAATTTTATCCTTCATGGACAAAAAGTTATGCGTTATACGGTGTGCATCACTTTTTTAAAATATTGTTTTTTGAAAAAAATCAATTTTCATGGGAGATGGAAAAAGAAGTCCAATTTGATTCAAAAAATTTTGAAAAAAATATTTTTAGAATCTACAGACAAAATTTGATGAGACTCTAGTTTGCACCATCTTAAAATTCCTCACAGTTTAGCCGCTATAGGTGCCCGAATGTGAAGATTTAGTTAAAAATAATAATTTCAGTGTCCAGTTTGGCCAAAAATTGTAAACCACTATTATGGGATTCTTGAGGTGTTGTTTTGTGTTTTTCTTCCTTTTGCATTTAATTTCATCTTGCATTTTCTAGGGTAGGAATCATGTTGCATGCAACTTAAATCCCAAAGAGTCTGAGATACAAAATCTTGCCCTTGATATTCCCAGATTCCCTCTCAAAGAACCATCAAAGTTAAGTTTGAAAAAATCAGAACATGGGGGCTTCCATTTGATTTCTTTTTTATTCACCTTCACTCTACTATTTTGATGTAAACTTCCTACAAATGGTAAAATTATGCTCTTCCATTTATTAAAAATAGAGTCATCCCAATTTGTGAACAAGGAGGACATGTTCTTATGTTTTAGAGCATAAGCATTAAACACTTCTAAAACTTATTTTTCAATCTTAACTTTGACGACCTCAACTGAAGAACTTTATTTCCTAAAAATGCATAAATTTTGCACCCACCATATATTCCATATTACTAGTGGGGGAATAACTTGCCATATAGATGCAAAAGAAAAGGTTTTATACAATAATGGCCAACTCTAGAAGATTTCCCAAATAGAATTTGGCAAAGGGTTGTATTTAAGTTCATCTTGCTCTTTACGAACAACCTGCATTCTTGCGTAAAGTTGCATTGTACAAAAAAATGGTCTAAAATATCTAGCTCTTCCAAACATAAATGAAACTTGAAAGGATAAAAAATTCTCAGTTTAGTTAAGCGATCACTCATTAAAATTCTCTTTTGTAAAGCTAACCATGCAAACCTCCCATCTTTTTGAAGAATCTTATTTTTCTAGCATTTAATGAATAATCCCTTTGCGAAACTAACTGATCCCTATGCTAGATTAAATATTTATATACTTACTTCATATAATAGGATTCATCTTTCAAAGGAGCCCACATAACCTTATCAGGCTTCCCTAAAATGAACACAATTCTACATTTTAGAATATCATGAAGCAATGAAAATTGATTGGCAGAAATAGACGAATCAAAATGATTTTTCCAAATTACCTTACCTATTAGGCATTCTATTGAATGCACATAATCTAGAAAATTTTCACCCCATTCTCTTGATAATGTGGCCCTTGCTATAATTCCTGATTTTTTCCAAAGGGGGCTTACCATTCCATGAGTCCTCCAAAAACTTCACTCTTCCCATCATGAATTTCCCTTATAATGAATGAAGTAATAATCAACCTACATGACATCAAGAAATTCCACATCACCGATCTCAAAGGAAGGTTTGTAATAGTAAGAACCCTCAATGGGTTTGGCGTGTCAAGATACTTAGCCTGCATTAGCTTGCAGCACTTCATTTAAAGTTTTGTGTACACTAACTTAGTCCCAAAGGCCTTGTTCCTGATTGAGATATTGTGAATACTTACTCCTCCTTGGGATTTTTATAGCACCATATTTTCCAAGGATATTAGAGGAACTTTTTTGGAACCATTCATATTACCCTTCAATAGAAAATTTCTAATAATGCTCTTAATTTCAAGGATAACAGACTTTGGTGCCTTGAGAATCACCAAAAAATAGTTATGGATTGTAGGTAATACTGATTTTATTAAAATAATTTTGCCTGATAATGATAACCATTGTGCCTTCCACATTAGAAACCTTTCCTTTAATTTTTCTATTACTTTAACCCAATAAACAACTTTATTTGGACCTTTGAAAAAAGGAATACCCATGTACGCACATGGCAACTTTGCTAGCCTAAACCAAAATATTTTAATTATCTTATTTTTTATAGCCTCTTTGGCATTAAATTTCTGACCTGATGTTGAGAAATACCTATCAAGCACTTGTTTGACTTGAATGGCTTCATCCATAATTGATTTTCCAAAATGGATGGTATCATCTACAAATAGAGAATTAGTTAAATTGAAATGTTTCTGTTTGAAGTAGTAATGCCTCTCTAAAGTCCCATCATCTAATTATAAGTAATTAATCTACTATGTTCCTTAACCATTATAATGAATAGGAAGGGGAATAATGGATCCCCTTGTCTCACTCCTTGTGATGTTGCAAAGAAGCCCATAGGTGAACCATTAAGGATGATAGAAAAATTTTCTCTTGAAAAACAGGATCTAATCCATCTACACCATTTTCCTTTGAAACCAAATTTCTCGAGAACTTTGTTAAGGAAATTCCAATCTACTCAATTGTAAGCCTTCATCATGTCTAGCTTAACAATGAAAGAAGGTAAATGATTAGAATAAATTGAGTGAAGCATTGCCTGTTCTATTAATGCTTCTTCAAACATTTCACAAGCTGGGACAAAGTCTTCCTGCTCCTGAGAGATAATATTTGGAATAAGAGGTTGCAATCTAAGGTATATGGCCTTCGTAAAGATCTTATAAACAATGTTGCATAGTGATATAGGCTTGAAATATGTAAAGGTTTTGGAATTTTTTACTTTTGGAATGATTGTGATGTTTGTCACATTGAATTGTCTGAGCATGAAACTCGTTCTCCTTGATTCTTCTAGAGCTGACAATAGATCATAGCACAAAATGTCCCAACCTTTTTGAAAAAATATTATTGTAAATCCATCTAGACTTGGCACCTTATCTGGAGGCAAATGAAAAAAACACTTTAACTTCATCCAAGGTGAAAGGTTTGTGTAGGGAATCATTATCCTCATATCAAACTAGAGAGGGAATGACCTCCAAAATCTCATCTTCATCTTTCCTATGCTAATGATCTTTTCCTTGTGGGGCTGATACAAGTTTAGAAAAGAATCTCTCAGCTACTCTCTTGATATCTTCTTCTGACATTAGCTAGATATTTGAGGCCATCTCTTAAACTGAAAATATTGCTAAAGTAGCTCTATTTATCTATGCAAAAGCATGAAAATACTTTGTATTTATGTCACCCTCTTTGAGCCATAGTTCTTGTGATTTCTAGCACCAATATATTTCTTCCCTATCACATAACTCTTCCTAACCCCTTTGCAATTTCTTTTTCTTCTCAAAAAAATTATCATCTAGTCCATTTTGAATAATCTGCTCGTGACTTGTTGATAACTCTTTGAAAATGACCTCTTTCTATTGGAAATTTTTTTTGAACACTTGTTCATTCCATCCTTTTATTTTCTATTTGACATGCTTTAATTTTTGATAAAGTTGATACATTTTTTAACCCTATTCAAACAAAGAATTTATCCACCATTGATGCAATAGGGTCCAAAAAATTATGGGTGCTTGAACTGCATGCTTTCAGGTTTGAAGGACGATTTTCCTTTAGGAAGGGAGACATTTGATATATGCTAAGAGATCACCTAATGATCAAAGCCAACAAGAGGTAGGATTTTAGATTCCAAACCATGTTGTCCTAAAAACTAGTTCAGAGATATCGAAAACCTCTCTAATCTTTCAACAATTTGTAAGAAACATTTTCTACAATTTTTCCAAGTGTACTTACCCTTGAATGGCACAATATCTTTCAGAGCATTGGTGAGAATGAAATATTTGAAATCTTCAATCATTCTCAATGGCAGACTAATACCTCTAGTTTTTCCTACAGTGAAACAATAGCATTAAAATATCCTCCTAAAGCAACTTTTGTGTCACCCAAGCCATTTAAAACATGAGTTATTTTATCCCACAACTCTTTCTTGTCAATTGATGAATTAGGCCTATAAATATTAAACAACCAATTCTTCAAGCTAAATTTAGAAACCTCAAGCAACTGCCAATTAGGATCATTCCTTATTGAAGTAACATTTACTGCTTGAGGGCTCCACAAAGTGGCCAGCCCTCCAGAGGCCCCCTAGGCCAGAGAGTGGGTTGATTTTCACCTTTTCCATTTTTGTAGGGAGGTTTCATATGACTGCATTGAGAGTTTAGACTCCTGAAGTAAAAAAATATCTAGTCCACAAGCTTCAATTTGATGCTTGATATGAGCTCTCTTGTTAGGGGAATTTATATCCCTAAAATTCCGCGAAATGACCTTCATTGTGCTCAAGGATAGCAACAAGCTCTCCTCAGGCATTTTTTTCGAATAAAGTCATCAATGGTTTCTTGAACCCTTTCTTCAATCTCCTCTTTCAACTTATCCAAATTGGATTTCCTTCCCTAATTCCCTGGTGACTTCTCCATAATTGCTTGAGAAGGATTATGAGATATGGACAATGTATTTGAATAATTATATTTTGCTTCTTCCTAATCTACCAAGCAAAACTCTACTTGCTACAAATTCTAATCTAATCGGGTATGTAGGGATCATGGTATGCCAAAAGTGGCAATATTTGTAGGGTATGTGGCTTAACGACTTTTTTTCACCCAAAATTAATGAAACGAAAAGGGTTTTAGAGGAGATTCTCAGCTTTCCAAAATATAAATTATGATTTAATTTGAATTTAGTAAATAATTATTATTCATTTTCTATTAGAATTACGACTAAAGTCCCGATCGATAGGCTGATTGAAAAACATCTATAACTTTCAAATGGTATCATATTTTTGAATCCAAAACATGCACATTCTATGCTTTACATTCTATAGGATTAAAAAATAAAATTAAATTTCATGAATTTTTGACCAAGTTAAGGTGGTCAGATGACGAGTTTCTATATTTTCTAAAAGTTGTAATAAAAAATTCATAATTAATTATTTACTTGGAAAAAATTACAAAAAAATATGCATCACATCCGACATGAGTCCTCTACTTATATATAAAATCTTACAAAAAAATATTATCATTTTATTATGGTTAGGTGGTCAGACGGACACCTACTTCTTATTTTTTCCCTGAAATTTAAGTACTACTGCATTGAAATTTCAAATTTTCACCAAATAGAGTTTATTTATTTTTAAATAAACCTAGTATTTTAGAAACTACATTCAATTTTCTACAAATTCTATTCTTACATATTTTTGAAATAATATAACTTATTCAAATATTTTCAAGTTTCTAACAATTTTTTTTTTGCCACTTGGGGCTTTGTTTGGCATACCATGATCCTGCTGCCCATCTTCATGTGTACACTGGTCTGACCCATTTCTTCATAAGTTGTCCCTTTTTTTCCCCAATCCACCTTATGCTTTGTTACCCCCACTATACTCTCATCTTGAGCTGCTACACCTTCCCCCCAACCCTCCTCAAAAGCTATCCTTTTCTATTTCATCATACATTTTTGATCCTATTGATATTAAAAATTATTCTACTAGCAATTCCTACTAATCTATTTTATCAGGCTAAGTATTTTGAATCAATGTATATGAGTCTTGAGATAGGAGATTAGTACAAACACCCCTAAATCTATTTGATGACACATCTTGGGGCTTTGAACATTCTGCAAGCATAAATTTTCACACAATAATGTCCAAAATATTGTTCTGAAACTTGGGGAAGAGAAGGTGAATATAGGTTAAGACAATAATCCATGTAAATTTCCATAAAAAATCCTTCTTGTTTGTTTGTAGAGAGATAAAAATAGTCTTTTTTGGCTTAAACCTCCCTCCTATCTCCACATTGTTCTCTATCTTCTTCTCACACCAAATCCCTTTGCTAAAATGCTTCACAATTTCTGATATTGATTTATCATCTAGTGGCGCAAGGCAAGATCTCTAGTAACAATGTTAGCATAGTGCCAATATTTTGAATCATCATTATCAAGACTAGTTTGAAAATTTACAAGCTTCTACCCTAACATATGAAATTTTTCACAAGCATTATCCAGGGTTTCCAAAATTATATTTCAAACCCATTTCCCAAATTTTGATGACAAATGGATTTGTTGAGACATCTTCTGAGATATCAAGTAATACACAAACCCTGACTGGCATTTGAGGGTTTTGAAAAAATATATTATCATGTTTGAGAAAGATTCCTACATGATTAGCCATGATTTCAATTAAATTCAATACCCTATATTTCAATGGTAAAGCATGCATATTAATGTAGTAAAGAAAAAATCTTAAAGAAAAATCTTAGAGTTTAAAATTAGGAACCCATGGTTGCATGCATAGGCCTGAGCCCTCAAAAATCTAGGATTTAAATTTAAATAAACCATTGTTCCTCTCTTTATTGCAAAAAATTACCTCAAAAATCCCCATAGATTTATCTACATAAAAAACTACTTGGAACCCTTCCCATTCCTCAATCGGTAATTCCTTTAATTTACATAAATCAGGGGTCCAATTCAAAAACCTACTGATCAATGCTTTGTCTATGAGATCCTTAACCTAAGGCTACAATAGATTCTTTGGAAATGCAATCTATAATATTCCTTTTTGATCCACTTGGGAACCCCTTTAACCATCTCCACCTTCTTCTACCATTTTGATATGCTCATTCTACACTAAATGGGTAGGCTCTTTCTATTTCCAAATTTTCTTTCGAGATTTCCTCCTTAGCACATTTCTCCTTTTTTCTTTTCCTAGAACCATTATTTTTGGTTTTTTTCCTTGCTTAGGTAGTGATCTTGTAATGGTGTTTTGGGCCTGCTTATTCTCAAAAAGTCCCTTTCCTTTTTCATTCAGGTTCTCATTATTTGTATTATTGTCCAATACATCCTTTCGAATCCCTTGATGCTAAGAATTTTGTAAAGCCTCCTTTCTAAAATCATCTTGTATTTTCCTTTGTTGATTTCTAGGGGCCGACTTAGAGTAATGTCTGCCAGAGAAATCTTGGGGTTGTTCAAACCTTTTTGATGATGCTTGATAATCCTACACTGGCTAACTTCTTGTGTGATACAAATGGAACCCTCCTTGAATCGAACCTTGAGACTCACCTCTCCCTTGCAACTTTGATGCCCTAAGAGATCTAAGGTCAAGCTCGCTATCTTCATATAGCTTATTCAAAATATTTGGGTCTTTTTCATATTTTCTTTTAGCTATAAGATTTTTCTTGTAGTCTCTTGGTGCCCTATCTTATTCACAAATATCAAAAACTAGCTTCTTACTGTGATCTAGATGTTGACTAGGTCAAAATGGAACCTAATTAGGTTTTGGAAATCTATACTTTACTCTAGTAGATCTATACCTTGCATGTTGCCAAGTATCATTCCCTATGGGTCCACGTTTCAGAGGCTATCTATCATATTGTTGAAAGCTTCTAGGCCCTCGAGAGGACAAATATTTGGAATTTTCTATTTAGTTACCACTGTTGAACTGTTTCATATTCCCTCATGAAATTTGACTATCACTTTTCTAGTGCTAGAACCTGTTCCCTCCTGAAAATTGATTGTTTCTTTTCGAGTGCTAAGACCCATTCCCTCCTAAATATTGACTTAGTTTTATAATACTGAAATTCTCTCCCTTAATGATTTTCTCCTGAAAGTGGACTATTGTAGTTTCCTAAAAATTGATCATTTTTGTTTCAGCACTTCATTTTTTATAAACTTTATTAGGCCCCTTCATACGAATAATATCAATGCTTCTAACCAATGAAATACAATCTTCAAAGGAGCGTATTTTAACTTACATTATATTGTTTGTAGTATTATGGATTGCTCCAATTGGACTCATCTAAAAGAGAAATCTCTTTAGTATTGTTGTTATATATGATAGTTGAGTAGGAGGATGTAAGCACAAATGTGTTTTCTTTTGAATTATTGTTTCAAGTCATATTTCCTAATAATTGTGTTTTGTCATTCTCTATGTTTTCCCATGTATGTAGTATTGATTAATTTTTTCCTTGTGATAGCTTATTTACAAACTTGTTTTATTGTATGAAAATAGTTTGTAATCGGACCTTATTGCATATGCAAATCTTTGTTAAATGACAAATTTAAATGTATATATTTTAGTTTATTAAAATACTTGTAAATATAAATACACACACACACACACATATGTATGTGTGTGCGTGAGTGTGTATATATATAATCCCATGAATTCTTGTCTTTAGCATTGAAGTATGATTCAATTATTTTATACATATTTATTGTATTGTATGTAAAGTAATTATAGATTTAATAATCACAATTTGCTTCATAGAGATGCTAACATTTCAGTACTATTTCTTTTTAGTATTTTTTTTATATTATTAATTAATCTTAAAATTTTATTTTGATCAATTAAATCTTGGAGAATTTTTATAAATATTAAGCATATCATTATATCAAAAAAAATTCACATTAACACTAACAATTATAAATATAAATTAATGAAAAATGTAATATATGTTCTTATAAAAATATAAATCTTCAAAACTATAACTCTTATATATTAAAGATAAGAAAATAGATTTTTTGGTATGGGTTCATTAATGATGTTAGTTTTGACTATTGTTTTAATTTTTTTCTTTATTAGATAAAATAGAAGAAAAATTATTTTGTTGAATTTTACTTGCTCAGTTGTTACAAACATTTGACTATCGATAATATTTTTATTACACTACATAATCTTAGATTAAGTGTAAGTAGTTAACTCTAATTATTTAAACTTTGTTCCTTCATAAAAAAATTGTTGAATTATTTTAGATTTATAGATTATTCCTAGGAAGGGAATTACAAAAAATATTCCCTAAAAAATTGCAGCATCCAATTTAATCTAGCATTAATTTCTCCAACAACAAGTTTTTGATTTCAATAACTCTCACCCTACTTTTCCCTTAATCATTTCTTTCATTATTGTTGTTGAGCATTAAATAAGAATATGGGTAGGTTAAGCTCCCATTTAATCAAAACAATTTTTAAATTTTAAATTTTAAAACTTCTAAGCTCCTTCACATGGCATTAGCTAAGGAAAATTAAAAATATATATATTTAAAACAAAATGGTGCACCTACATCAAGTTCATATACAGTAGTCCCCTTCCCTTTCTCACTACATGGGTATCCTCTTCCCAAAATTAGTTGTGTATTTTATTTAATATTAAACTCCCTCTATGTTTTGACCCTTAGTTTATGTTCTTTTGGTTTCCCTCCCACTTCCAAATGTTATGCTACACATACTTGATATGAAATTTTTTATTAGATTATTATTTTCTCCCAAATTAGTGTCATACTTTTCTTATATTATATTTTCTATTCAAATGAGATGCCCTTATTCCTCTTTATTTTCTCACGACTAGTTACATCTTATGCATGTCAAATCAACTTGACAGTTAAGCTTCTCATCCAAACCAATTACAAAATGTTTGATCTTTCACATCGTCATTGGTAATCATCAAAATAAACATTGAAGTTGACTTATTCATTACTTCAACAATCAACTAACAATTTGTCCAGAGCAAACTAAAAAATGCCAATTAGACAAAATCAAGTTTTGACAAGTGAAAAAAAATGTCAAAGTTCTTCGATTCACATGAAAACTATTGTGAATGCTTGAAATGGTACCCCATGGACCCTATAAAAGGATTTCTCTATCCTTCCAGAATTGTGAGGTTTTAAACTTACTAAAACTAAATATTGTTTTTGGGTGATGCCAATGGCCAGTCTGCTTGGATGCTCCTACATATAAATTGAAACTTATTATTTGATACATCAACCCCTTTTATTGATATACCATAAGGAAAGACATTTAAAGTAAGAATACATGTGCCTAGATGATCACATCTCCTTGATATACAATAAGGAGAATGTTGTTGCAAGGTCCACAACTCTTTTTGAAGTGATGATAATAAGATTATCAAATTATAAGAAAAAATCTTAGAATGTTTATAAATACACCATTTTTATTTATCTATATGAAATATTTATATGTACAAGTAAAATAAATGACTGAATTTATGAAAAGGGTATCCAAACCATTGACAACAAAGAAAGACTAGATACATTACAATATTATTATTAAATTGAAAATAAATTGAAATAAAAAAATGAACATAATGATATTAAATTCATTTAGGAAGCTTAAACTCCACTAGTGTTGTAGATGGAATTTCTCTTGTAGTAGTAGCGTCATTCATAAACGATGCCATGGAGGTGAAAACTTGATTCATAAAGAATTTGACAAACCAAAATTGGGAAAGAAGCATCTTCTTAGAAATGACATTAATAAAAAACATTAATAATAGAGATACATAAAAGTTAGAAAGTGAGTCAATGTCTTGTTAAGCTCAGATGTATAGTAACAATTAATTTCTAACTTGCTGGAATGGTTGTTTTTTGCACATTCAAATCTTTGTCATATACAAGTGTTTATAAGATCAAGCAATTTAATTTGGTCCATTAACACAGTATAAGCTTTTATAGACAACTCTTGTTACATTGGTAGTGGGCCAATTTCATTAGATTATTATGTTAAATGGAAAAGTAAATAACATGATGTGTAGTAAGGATTTATAGACTTAAATCTTTAAATGACTTTAAGAAATTAAGTTCACAAAGTAAACTAAAAAAATTGTGAAAATGCTAGATCTATCTAGAGTTTTATTTCCAACCAGATTTGAATCTTGGTTGTTTAAATCTTTGTATAGTCTATACTAGTGTGTCAAAGTCAATACAGTCCAATATTATTTGAGTTGACAACAACTGGAAAATACCTTCTATTTGAAAAGCATTAACTACATGGGTATTTGCATGATCATAATGGGCCAAAATGTGGCGATATGATGGGTATGTGTAGGGTATTTTGCTGACAACATTTTTCTACCCAAAATTAAAGAAACGAAAAGTGTTTTTAAAGGAGATTCTCAACTTTCCACCAACATAAATTATTCTTAACTTTGAATTCAATAAATAATTATTATTCATTTTCTATTTGAATTATGACTAAAGTCTTGATTGTTTGGATGATTGAAAAAAATCTATATCTTTAAAACGGTGTCACATTTTTTAAATCTAAAACATGTATCACATTTTATGCTTTGCATACTATAGGATTAAAAAAAAATGAATTTCATAAAGTTTTGACCAAGTTGAGGTGGTCAAACATATAAGTTTTTACATTTTTTAAAAGTTGTAATAAAAAATTCATAATTATTTATTTACTTGGAAAAAAATTAGAAAAGAATATGTATCATGTCGGGACATGAGTCCTCTACTTATATCTAAAATATTATAAAAAAACATTATTATTTCATTGTGGTTAGGGTGGTCAGATAGACACCTACTTCTTATTTTTTCCCTAAAATTTAAGTACTACTGCATTGAAATTTCAAATTTTCACCAAATAGATTTTTTTATTTTTTAAAATAAACCTAGTAGTTTAGAAACTACATTCAATTTGCTCCCAATTCTATTCTTACATATTTTTGAAATAATATAGATAACTTATTCATTTTTTTACATCAAGTTGCCTAACTCTAATTTTCTAAATTTTTTGTAACTTAAGGGCCTATTTTTTCCATGATGATCCTACACATACCCACATTTGAACCTTGATTGTTTAAATTTATTACAAGCTATATTACACTATTAAGAATATTATTTGAGTTGGGCATACACATTGAACCTAATATGAACCTAAGACCTTAACAATCCCTGAAAAGGTTCCTCTACAGAAATTCTCTAGTGCTTCCTCCTTGGACACATAGGCATTCTTGTTGTTTAATTTTTTGATGAAAATTTCCTGAAGGAGGAGGCATAGAACAAAAATTAAAATAGAATAGAACAAGACATAGAGGAAACTATAATTCAGTGTAGAAAATTAAACATAGAAATTGAGCCAAGCTGATTTCTTTATTTCATATATCTTTCAAAACACACATTCATGGTTATTTCAAAACATATATAGAGTTGTTTCTCCTTTTATTTATTCAAAAAATGACAAAAAATATGCTCCCCTATTATAGTTGTTATTGTTGTTGCTACAACAAAATTTGGGATACTTCTTCAAGTTGTTACTACTAATTGTTGTTGTAGAAATGTTGGATACTCTTCCTTCTTCATGCATTCATCTCATTCTATACAAAAATAACTGCATACATCTATTAAGAAAAATAAGGCTATTCTAGAAGCTACATATAACCATAGTAAAGGAGGGAAAACAAAATGCATTTTATTACAATTAATAATGCGAGCTAAGAAATATTTTCTAGGAAGATTTACATTTGAATTTTCATTCAAAATCTATCCAGTACTTGAGACTTACAAAATATTGATTAAATGAATTTAGTTGGAAAATGAAACTTCCCATGTGTGAGAAAAATATAGGAGATATGTCATGGAAAAAAAAAATCTACAATGGAGTAAATGTGGTAGTTGAGATTATTTCCAACACTCCCCCGTTAACAAAGACTATTGCCATCTATGATTCCCAAGCTATCTCTTTGATGAACAAAAAATTTGTTTCCTAATGGCTTTGTGAAGATATCTGCATACCATTTCTCAGACCTACAATGCTCCTAAAAAATTTCAACATCATTGATTAGTTCCCTTATGAAATGATACTATGTGTCAATATGTTTGGTTCTCTTATGAAAGACTAATTTTTTGGATAGAGCAATTGCAGAGTTGTTATCGCAATAGATTTTAGTCACCCCTTCTTGTTCATGCCTTCACTCTTCTTATCCAAATGGCTTGACATGCTTCCCTTGTTGTTGCTACATATTCAGCATTAGATGTAGACAAAAAAATAATTGAATCTTTCTTGGAAGCCCATGAAATGACTCTCAAGCCCAAATGAAATGTATAACCTAACATGTGCTCTTTCTATCATCTAAACTTCTTGCCCAATCATTGTTTGTCCAGCCAACTAATTGTAAATCATTTGATGCACTATATAAAATTCCATATCCCTTGGTTCCATTCTCACCTTAGGATTATTTTAGCTACAAACCAATGTGTCCCCTTTGGGGTCTCCATTAAACCTTCAAATTAAACTCACTACATATATTATATCAAGTCTTGTTGCAATAAAATACATTAAACTTCCAACCATGCTTTTATCGGATTCACGTTGTTGCTACAATCATCCTTACTCAATTTCATACCTATGGATATTAATGTTGGAGTAGGCTTGTTTTTTTGCATTTTAAAACTCTTCAAAATAATAGTTGCATAATTTTATTGACAAATAAAAATATCATTATTTTTTTGCTACACTTGAACTATGCCTAAGAAGTATCTTAACAACCCTAAATCTTTCATCTCAAAATCATTTTTCATAGACTCCTTGAAATCAACAATGAGAATATCATCATTCCCGATGAAGATTAGGTCATCTGCATAAAAAACTACAGTTAAAATATTACCATCACCTTCCTTGTGTTGGGAACTTGACTATCTATACAGTTTTTGTGTTGTCATTTATGTCACCATGGTTGTGAAGACTATGTTGATCTGGTATTTTGGTTTGGTATCTGAAGTAGTACTCATGTTTCTCTCTCTGGTATTCTTTTCTGCACTCCTCCACAGTTAACTATTATCACTTGCGACTTTTGGAAATGGTTCGTAGTTGTTGGGAGCACGTACTTACAAGATCTTGCGTATCCAGATGCTTGTATGGTGTATCGGTGTTTCTCTAGTATTTAAAAAAAGTGTTATTAAGTCTATCCTTGACCAACCTAATGAATGGTGAAATATTTTTTGGTTATGTAGATATATGTGCGACCTATCCTAGGTCAATGCTGACTTCATAAAGCATGTTGGGAATATTTTGGAATTGCTTGGAGCCGATTACTATCATTCTTGGTAAATATCATATCCATCTAATTAGGCCAACCTAATTGATGCTTGCAAAGAAGATCATGTATATATTGAACAAGGTGAAAGATTGAAAGTAAGAAGTATGGGTGGAAAATTACTGTTGTTGTGCGATAGTGAGTGACTAATAAAGCAAAAATGCATGTGAAGAAGAGCAAATATAATGAAATGTGTTAAGTCTGTATATTGAGCATCACCAGAACTATATTAGCACTTGTTGGGTGCATTTTTGTTAGTTCATTTTGGTTGTAAATCCTTCTTTTGTTCTCTTTTATATCTGAAGGTAGTGAGCCTAACTATTGGATAGCGAGTCCTTTGTAGGTAGTGAGCCTTTGTACTTGGATAGTGAGTCCTCTTTTGGGAAGTGATCCCTTAGTGGTGAGCCTTTTATAATCTTTATATTTTGAGTTAACCCTCACCATGGTTTTTCCCTTATTGGGTTTTCCATGTAAAAATTTAGTGTTCATTGTGTTGATTTTCTTTCTGTTATTTATGTTCCATTCTCATACTCAATAAAAAAATAGTGTGTTTGAAGATTTGATAAGTGATAAAGTTTTCAAGTTGAAGTTTTGTGACAACTGATTCACCCCCCCTCTCAATTGTCATGTTCCTATTTAACAATTGGTATTAGAGCTTTGGTTCCATGGTGAAGAGCTTAACTGCTTGAGGAGGATCCTGAAGGCTATTTAGATGAATGATAAAGGAGAGCTTCAAACTACTCTTGAGGATCTTGATAAGGTGGAAGAAGAAAACAAAGATATGAAGGAAATTCTTGATGATGCAAATGAATGTTTCTGAAAGTTGAAAGAATATCTGAAGAAATTCAAAGAAAGAAATAAAGAAGTAAGTGAGTAGTTGAAACAAGAGATAATTGGACTAAAGTTGTTAGTAGAAGAAAATGAAAGAATTGAAGAATGTTTGAATACAATGGTGCAAAAAAAGTCTAATGAATGTTCTAGACTAGAGTAGTAGATAGTAAACCTAAGAGTGGATCTTGAGAAGGCTAAACTCTATGAAAGTAATTTCAGATCTAGCTCTAGTAAACTTGAAGAATTTCTTACAGGACAAAAAACCATGTAAATATAAAGGTGGCTTAGGAGTTGATATAGGTGAAATTTCTAAAGATATGAAGAAGAATCAAGGCAAGAGGAAGCAAAGAAGGAATTTCACAAGAAAACCACCTATGATACATCCTAATGCATAGAGGTATCCCTATTTTGATGGTGTTTGGTTTTCTTGTAACAAATATGGTTAGAGAGCACTTGAATGTAGGAGCAAGATGAACCACCTATGTGGCCCCCCCTTTGAAAAATGTTTTGAATGTGGGAAATTTGGACATAAGGCTACAAAATGTAGATCTAAAGTAAGGATGATCACTCAGGTAATGAGGAATAGGTTTAATGAAGGAAAGATGAATCAATCCTTTAATGGATACTGCTATGTGTGTAACAAATTTGGACATAGAGAAAATTAGTGTAGATCAAGAAATAATGGAGGACACTCTAATCAGAAAGATGTCTTCTATAACTCTAATAAACCTGGACATATCTCAAAGTTTTGCAGAAGTAAGAATGGAAAGTAGTTTGCTATGGTAGAGTAGAATGACCTATTAAAGAAGATTGACAGAGAAGAAATGAAACAAGAGATTAACAAGATATGGAAGAAGCAAGAGGAAGAAGAGGTAAAACTTGAAAGTATTGATGGTTTTGTGCCCTCATCTAGTACAAATGACCTATTCAAGAATTAGGTTTACCAAGGCCTTTGGGGGAGTATTATTAGAAAAATCATGAAACCCCCTATTGTACGACATGTCAAAGGCTAGCATGAGGATGAAATGTGAAATATGGGTATTCACAGGTTTTGGAAAAGGAATCGGTAGAAAACATGTTGGCATATAAGTTTGTGAACCGATTTAGGGTTTCTTGTGCTGAGGAAAATGATTTTTAGTAGCTTTTGGTGTTTGCCACATTTAGTGCATGGTTAGGGAAAATTCATGGTGTATAAGTTGAAAACTTGTGAGTCTTCTTGGTTATTCAAGCATTTGAAGAACCTAAGTGATCTTGGAAGTGATCTTGAAGTGAGTGTGAAGTGATTCAAGAAGGAATTCAAAGAAATTAACTCAAGCAATCATGAATTTGTTTCTCTGTTTGTGATAAGCGTAGAAGAAGAAAATTGAAGAAATCTCAAATATCGAATTGAAGAAAGCATAGGAATGGACAAAGAATTGAGTGATGGA
>VDFB02271353.1:0-22763 GCA_007258455.2 Sequoia sempervirens
TTGGTGCATTTGTTCAACTACTTGGATATCCTGAAGATTGGAAAAAGGATTTTTTATTCGGGTGACATCTCTTCAATTGCATTGAAGGTCAATATCTTTGTATTATTAGAGATTTGTCACATTTTGTTATGGGGTTTTATTGTCATCCTTCATTGATTATGTTGAGAAAGGGAAACTATCAACAATGGAGAGATTGCATCATCAATCATCTTCAATCCCTTCATTTGTTTCCACATTTTTATGGTTGGGTTCCCCCTCTTGATGATTGTATCCAAAAATTTGATTGGAATTGTCGAAGGTATGATGTTCTAAGGGTTATTGCAATGTATGTTGTTGATGATGTTTTGAAAGCTATTGATCATTGTAACTATCCTCACATTCTTTGGATTAAGATTTGGGAGCTATATGGAGATCCTGATACTCCTCTATTCCCCCGTGATCATGTTTCAGAATATCACTCTTCAGATTCGGTACCCCATGATGATATTGTTGTGCAGGAGGTTGTTTGTTTAGATTGCCTGCAATCTTCCGAAGAGGTTGACAAGGTTTCTTCATATGTTCCTTCTTCTCCATTAGAGACTATTGGTATCCCTTCACATTTAGTGATTCCTTGTCCAAAGTCATTGATTGAGGCTTCCATCATTCATTAGGACACATTCAATTTTCCAGACTTGGTATCACAAGATGGCTTTGTTTCAGGGATTGCTGACTTGGCTACTTCTACAGGTTTGAAGAACATTCTTGAGGGGATATAACTCCTCTATTCAAATCCTACTTTGGAGAGTTTTTGTGAGTCTCCACATTCCTTTGTCTCAACCTTGATTGGGGATCTAGAGACTACCTTGGAGGCACTTGTTCTCTTCAGAGATTTCCTATATGAGACTTCTTCCCTCTCATTCATTATGGAATTGGAGGTTCTTCAACATCTACCATTAGATTTGCTTCTTCCTAGTGAGAGACATGTGGTTTGGACATCTTTGTTGCTCCAGACTTCTTTTTAGTGGTTTTGAGGACACTTCATTTAGGGGGGGAAATCTAGTCTCCATCTATTCCTTCAATGGAAGGAACATTGTATTATAGTCTTTGGATCTTGTTCAGCATCAGTTTTCGTATAGTCCTGGTTTGTCACCTTCATCATTTTTTGGGAATGTACTCAAGTTGATTGTGGCATCTTCATCTTCCTTGGGCATGGAGACACATGAGCAGTTTTTAGAGACATCATAATCCATATTCATCCCACCTTCCTTCAATTCCTATCTGGAATGGGAAGCATCCTTGCACTTGCACTTGGTTTTGTTTCTTCTGAAAGGGAGACAAGTTGTTTGTCGACATTGGATTATGTTTTGTCTATAGGCACTTGTTGTTTTCGCAAGTGATCACATATTTTGGGGGGGCTATATAGTCTCTCTATTTCCTCCCTATGTGGGGGATATTGATTTTATTGTATCCACGTGACAAATGGTGTACTTGGGGGATATTATGGAGTCCTCCATCCTTCCCATCCTTTCTCACTTTTTTGCATTTCATCTCCTTTTTGGAGAGGGGTTTTCTTCCCACCAAGTTTTCCCCTTTTCTCCATTTGTGGGAGATTAGTTGCATTTTCATATCATTTGTAAATGGGTACCTAATATGGCCATCATGTAGTCGGGACCCATCATCCATTGCATAATCATTGCATTTTTTATTTCTTCCCTAAGTTGCACTTATGGAGGGTGTTAGTGTAATTAATTATTTATTACACTAGCACAAGTTAACTTAGGTCTTTTATTTATTTAATTAAGTCATAGGTTGCATCATTAGGAAATCATTAATAATGGGGTCATCCCCCTTTCCATGTTTGTAGGAGATAAGATTCCTTTTAGAATACCATGTCTAGAACTTATCTCTATCTCATCACCATTCCCTAGGTAGGTTGTTAGGGTTTACATGTTGTCACATGTTGTGTGATCAAGACACTTGGCAACATCTTAGTGCATTCTAGATTTCTCTCTTGCCTATATAATTAGGGCATATGTACACTTGTAACATATTCTAGATCAATCAGATAATCTCTATTTGAATGCCATCGTTGCAACACTTTTTGTGTGGGTGAATATTTCTTGGCAAAGGTCCTTCATTGAAGGTTACAGCTTCAGGGACATTGTGCATCCATCATTTCAACATGGCCATTTCCATAGCATGTGAGAGTGATCACACATGATATGAAAAATAAAAAAATTGAAATTTGAAAAGCTAACTCTAGCTAGATTTCCTCATATCCATTAGGAGCTCACTTACCATACACTTGGGTATGTGCATATAAATGGGGGAAAAAAGGGAGTGAAAAGTGATATTTTTTAGAAATCAATAAACATTGATTTTGGATAAGAAATCAAAGATAACTATACTCAAAACTTGAAAATGTGACAACAACAAGATTCACAATGCTCAAAGTTTAGTTTTTAAGATACCTTTTTTTTCAATAGTGGTGATTAATAGGTTCAAATAGGGGAAGCCCACAAAGTGGTTATATTTTTGTCAAAAAAATATAATATAGTGTCTAGCGTGCTCCCTCTAAAATGTTAACTTTTTAAAGTATTTCACAAATTGCTTTGATGAAAATTTAGCTAACATCTTCTAGTTTATATTTGATTTTTTTGCTAATTTTTTAATGAATATAATTTTTTTGATAAATTTTCAAAGTGGACACATCGAAAATAGAATTTTGAGCATGCTCGGGACCCTTAATTTTTTTAAAAACTAATATATATATATTAATGTGTATAAGATAGAGTCTAGAATGCAAAATTATATTTTTTTTTATAGATTTTTGAAGAAAATAAACACATTAGCAAAAGAAACTGAAGATCAAAAACTTAATGCATTCAAAATGTAAGAAAAATACATGGTTAAAAAGGTAAGACAATGATTAATGTTAGTGACATTTTTCAAAAAGAAAAAAGTCTTAAAATGTGCAAACCTAATAGAGAGTATGCTTGACATTTACTTGTTTTTCATGTTTTATGCAAAACATGTCTTTGGGCACCTTACATGCAAAGCCAAGCCTTTGACGTAGATATACAAGCCTAAGGATGAACTTCCAAATAAAATTGAATTGAAATGTGTGTGGATTATAATATATATACAATAAAAATTGGAAAATGCGAGTAATTATGTGTTTCCATGGCAATTATAATGTGCTCGTGTTATGACTTGGGATTTTTGAGCCATCCCAAGCCATAAAACGAGTACATAATGTTAAATTTTGCTTCAAAATAAGTTTGGCCATTTTTGGTACCCCATTGTGGTGCACATAGTCACTTGTCTGAAAATTCATTATGTCAAGTAGCAATTAATTACATTTGTTAGAGCATTGAATCATTATCTAATGATCATTCAAAGTCCTAGGACACTGAGGAGTATTCATAAGAACACTTCTATTTAAAGCTTTAAAAATAATATTACTATCACATTAGGATCAACATCTTGATCACTTATATGACTTATCTATTATCTATCCATATTCATTATGACTATAAAGTTGGTCCAATCAAGAGTATTGACTAGAGAACACGTTCCTTGTGATTTGATAACTTCCCAAAGATATTTTTAAATATCTCCAATTCTTAAACAAGAGAAAACAATAGAAATTGATGTGAACTAGGTGGTAGAAGTGCACAACATATTATATTAGAGTTATTGATTATAGGTTAAACCCATAGTTCAAAAAATCATCTATTTCTCTACATTAAATTACCAAATCTTACTCTACAAAAATATTTATCTTTTCCATTATTCCACCACCTAAAATTGGAGATTATTCTTTTCTTATTCCAATTAAAAAAAATCCAAATATTCCTTTAGATTTAATTTCCTCTTGGTTGTTTAATTAATTGGCCTAAGTGCCCCATTAGCAAATTATAAGAGTAGGGCCCTGGTTAGAACTTTCATTTGGGGAAGGACTATTTCTTGTGGTCCCATGGAGGGGCTTGGGCTTCTATTTTCATGGATCAAGCGGTCCCATGGAGCAAAAAAATGCTCTGAGGATTAATTGGAATCTCCTCTTGAAAAATAGCAACCCCTACCTTTTAGGACTGCAAATTTCAGCGGGTGAAATTGAGGTGGGGCTAGAAATTGCCCCTACAGCTTAGGAATTTTTTCTGCCACTTGTCTATCACTTTGAATTTTAAATTCCTAAAAAAAACTAAAAAATGAGAGAATCTTTATTTGTTTATTAATTTTTATCAAATTACTCCACTTCATCCCTTGAATTTTGGAGCTCAAACTTTTAAGCTGAATTGCAAAATTGAATTCATGGGACCACCATCTTTAAAATATTCCTAAAAAATCTCTGCAGCACCGCTGAAATTTTTTAGGAAGCCCCCCTCCATGGGACCGCACCTTTAGTCCCTTCTGACCCTCCACTATTTATGGATGATCTTAATTAAGCCCCAAAATTGGGGAAGTGTGATTAAAATAGTAATTAAATCTTGATATATTTTAGACCGTATATTACAGGTATAAAATTTATTAGACCGTATAATTTGACTTGCTATATTTTTATTAAACCGTAAAAAATTGTTATAAGCAAAATATAATATAATATTTTAATTTATAATATATATCATTTTATAATTTTTATTATAAAAAGATAAATTAGTTTAGAATAGAATGTAACTTTTTTGAATACTTTCTAATATGAATTTCAAAACTTTGACATTTTTATAATAGTTATCATTTTTTTATATTAATATATGTCATTTATAATATTATTATAAATATATATATTAATTTGGAATCTTTTCAAAATAGAATATAATTATTTTTAACTTTTAGAATATATTTAACAAGATTTGTTTTTAGTATGAACTTAGAAATTTTTGTTAATTGTTAATTATAACAGTAGATTTTTATATTTATTACTAATAATTATCATTGTTTTCTGATTTTTCAAGATATTGTATTTATAAAAAAATTTATATAAAAATTCATAAATTATACAATTTTTTTGACAGGCATTTAAATGACCAAACCGTCATAAAATTTTCATATGGCAGGTAGGGGTGACCGTCAAATTCCAGGCCTGCTCGTAATGGTTTTCTAGAGATTGGCCACAGATAGTGAAACCCCTTCAGAAATATAATTCCGTATGTACAAAAGGCATGGAAATTCATGGAGAAACTGCAGAAGACATCATGTTTTTGAATTCAGAGAAATCCAACAACCCATTGCAGTCTGAATCAAATCTGCATATCATTTTCTGGCAGTGTTGTGGATGTTGGGTTTGTGAAATTAATCCGAGCGCAGAGAGCACTCGTTGCAGCTCTTCACAGGAGATGTATCCGTCTTTATTCTCATCAAAAATCTTGAATGCCTCCATCAAATCTTCTGATTCATTTTCTTCTTGTTCGCGGTCGAAGATGAAGTGATATAAATCAACGAAATCTTCAAATTGAAGGATATCACTACAAACCTCTTCACCTTTGTTTCTCAGTACAAATCTCAAGTCGTCTTCTGACATTTTTATTCCAAGCTTGTTTAAAATTTGACAGATATCATTCACAGTAACGGCTCCATCTGCATTTTCGTCCACCATTTCAAATACTCTTCGAATTTCACTTAGATTAGCCATTTTAAGAATAAGAAACGCGGTTATAATATCTGAACTTACAAGAGCAGATCCGAAAATCAGGCAAAGAAATAGAAATTTGTTAAAAATGTGAAAATGGTAGGCAATAAGTTGTGATTGCAAGGATAGTCCGTCCAGATTTATAAGAGGGGAAAAGGAAGGTGCGAGGGCATTGCAAGGAAGAAGAAAGGATTCACAGTTTCCCCGCCCCCCAACGACCAGGAAAATTAGTTGAACGAGAACGCTGAGCGGCGGAACGGTTGCTTCCTTGTCATTTCTCACACGTGTGGATTTTGTATTTCCTTCTCCTTTCTCTTTGTTGAAATTGCGGCCACTTCTGCGGTTTGCCGACCACGCGTGGAATTTGTGTGGCTAACACATGGTATTGGGAACGCTCCACGTATATCTTGGGAGAGCATTTCTTGGACTATTTTCATTTTGAAAGTTTATATTTAAACAAGTCAATGAGGGAGTTTCATCATATAATAATGTTGTAATAATTATTTTAAGGATACATAAATTGAGTCATGTAATACTTAATACCTAAAAATATACCTTCTAGAATACATATACTTTTCCCTCTCTACTTTTTATTAATACAAATTTATACATTAAATGAAATGTATATATTTTTTAAATAATATTTTAAAATTTTAAAATTATAACTCACTTAACTAAACTAAACAAACAGATTTATAGTACATTACAATATGACCCTGCAGAACCATATTATTATTTTATCGAATGAAGAAAAACAGCATAGAAGTAAGAAAAAATAAGAGTTTTATACTTGTATACAAATACGTATGCACATTTAGCGTGTGTATTCATATACGTAGTTATGAAAAGCACAAAAATGAAAGTTTCTTTGGCCTACAGTTGCCCCGCTTTGCTATCCTGCCTCGAACTTGAGGGAAACACGGAAGAAGGATTATGATATACTTTAGTTGAAAGCCGTTGTACGTTCCAAACAACCATCAAATATTCGGAACGCTTCAAACGCGCAGACGTTGGAGTCGGTGGGTATTACTGAGATTACCTTAGTGCAATCTCAATGAATTAACCATTAAATCCGGCATCATCATGGCCAAATGTATTCAGGCCATTCTTATAGCGAGCTTGTTTTTGGTAATCCCATCCGTGTTGGCAAGTGAAAAGGAGAACATTATTGCTTTGCCGAGCGAACAAAAGGTCTGCAACAAAAATTACGAATCAGTATCGTGTCCTGTAAGTTGCTTCAGGGCAGATCCGGTATGTGGGGTTAATGGCATAACATACTGGTGTGGCTGCGCGGAGGCTCTATGTGCCGGCGTTGAAGTGGCCAAGGTTGGATTTTGCCCAGTGGGCAGTAATGGAGGAAGCGGTCTGCTCACTGGACAGGCCCTTTTACTGGTACACACTGTCTGGTTAATTCTTCTGGGGTTTACTGTATTGATTGGGTTGCCATGAATTGATTGGGATTAGGGTTTCAATTACTGGTTAATTCTATTGGAATTTATTTGTAATCACCGGGTTGCCCCGAATTGGACGGGGATAGGGGTTTTTTTGTTTTTTTTATCAATTTCGGGAGTTTCTACTGGGGTTTGTGCTTCTTGTTGGGCTGCCCTAGGATTAGGGTTGTCTTCTAATTTTCGGGCCATGTTGGTCGAAAGAATGTAACTCTTTGGAGAACAAGTTTGTGGCTTCAGTTGTTTGAAGGTGGCATTCATTGACATTAACGAAGATTTTTCTTTATTTCCATAAATTTTGTTTTGATAATTTTTTTCTGTACAAAATCATCAATTTTTCTGATGGACAAAGTCATGGGGAACTGTTGGTTGTAGATCAATTAAAGGTTTCTGTATGCTTCGATATACTATTTTCTAGCAAATATGTGCACTTATGTAACGACCAGAGTTTTTCCAGCAGTGCTGCTGAGAGAGTTTAGAAGTAGCATGCTGTAAAATCGTTTCACACGAGATCAATATTTTCAGCTTTCAGTTACAATTTTTTAGGATTCTATCTAGTGACCCATAGCAGCAAAAATCTTTTGGGGAAGAAATCGGCAAAACCAAAAGTATAAATTTTTTTGAAAAAATGGGGAAAAAATCAGAAGAAAAATCGGATTAAAAAAAAAGGTAAAAAATTGTAGAACAAGAGATAAAAAACTATTTTTTTAATTGAAAGGTTCCATAGCATAGAGATATAGAGAGCAAATAAAATAAACAGTTAAATAATGAATTGTGAAAATAGATTTTTGTAGTTTATATTCATATTGCTGATTACATTGTATTGGACATCTTTCAAACTCAAGCATTACTTCACATTGCATAACTAATAACTAGATGCTGATAGATGATAAAATTTCAATTACAATATAGTTTTTAAATTTTTACAAAGTCAACCCAAGCAGTTATGCAATTACTTCACATTGAATAACTGATAACTAGGAGCAGCTGCCAATTGCATTTGCTTGTCATGGCATTCCATGAGACCCTATGTTACGGATTAGACCCACCGGGCCTCGAACGGTTCGGTTGAATTCGCACCGGTTGATGGAGTTACGTCTTTGTGTACGTGGGAGTTAATGCGTGCGTTTGATCAAAGACCGCCGACAGCTGGGTACGTGTGGGTTCGTGCTGGGTACGCACAGGGTGCACCCATACATAATTATTTTGCAGTCACCTTAAATGTGATTATTGCGGCCCACCGTGATAGGAAGTTTCATCTCTTCTACAAACCTCTGTTACATCATTAGATTTGGAGCCTAAAATATAATATCCATGTCTGACAAAAACACCTTTGTTCACCAAGTTTCTGAGATGGGAATGGTAGGAAACAGTGGGACACATTTCAGTGATGACAGGGAACAGGAGGCCTTTTTTCCAGGGGTTAGCAATTGAAAAAATAGCAGAAATTTAAACATATAGAAAAATTCAAATATTCATATGATAAGGCATTCACCATATTCATGGTATAATCATCTATAATACATTAGAGCTGAATTGAGAATTCAAATGAATTGATATAAAATTAACAAAAAATCAATGTCTAATCATTTGAGTTTTCATTACCTTTGTTGATCAAGTATCATACTATGAAATGATTTAGTTTTACAATTCTCTATATTTCTCTTATTTTTTTGTATATATAATACATATATATAGATTTATAATATATTAAATTATTAATATATATATATATATATACACCGATACATCGTTACCCAAACCCCTAAAAAATTTTGCCCCACGTACAGGTTCTCATACTCTAAACCGTCCCCGAACCAACCGGTAACTTAGATGAGACCGCATTTCTTTGAGGCGTTTTTTTCAAACAGTTCACTGCACTGTCTATGCTACCACATTTTTCATACTTGTCTACCAAAACATTTTATCAAACAGTTCACTGCCTTGCTGCTATGGCTAAAAGCCTAAAATAGGTGCTTTCGAACAAGCTATATATGCTTGGAAAATATCTATCAAAGCATAATAATAAGCAACAAGCTATGGTCTCATGGTTTTTTTCTGTGTGAAAATCAGCGTGATTTTATTCACGTTTTTTTGCAGGTTTTAAACGTGTTTTTTTGGCGATTTTGCAGTTTGAAACAAGAAAAAATTGTCTAGCCTGTAGATTTTTGTAAAAATCGCGATTAATCAGGATTTTTTGCAGATTATTGCTTCTATGCTATCTACAATCACTGGTATTGAAATTGATTTTTTGAAATATTTGACCTATGTGTGTTTTAAGTTATCTCAAGATGACCTTCATGACTTATCATTATGTGGACAGATATTTTCTTCCTGAATAACGGTACACAAGGCAAGGTAAGCACATTTAGCACACAAGCACCTTTAAGTGTTTGCTGGGGGGATCAGTGAATGTATTCCACTGGTTTGGGATTTTCACCATCTTTCCTTTTCTTCAAAGGTAAGGCTTTTGGAGAGTGTGACACCTTGTATAATTCACCTCTGTTTCAGTTTCTTAATTCTTATGATTGTGATACTGACTTAGTTATAACTCAATATGTATTTGTTTTAAGGCTGCGATTTGGAAGCCTTTATTTAAAATTTGAGCAGGTGCTTCAAACTCCCAACTTCACTTACTAGTAGATGCTGAAACTATGGGGGCATTAAAATTGCTGCTTTGCATTTTAAGGTAGAGATTTATTTTCTTTGTGTTGGCCTGTTTCAAACATCACATGGGACCGCTAATTCATAAAATTACCTCTATCACACCTTGTCTGTAATGCCCCCTATTTGGGATATTCCTAGATTTTGCCCTAAAACCACAGTTTCAATCAAAATAAGAAATGTAATACATTTAAGATTATAAATTTACCAATTGAAATGCCCTTTATAAGATATAAATCCTAGTTTAGGTCTTGCAACAATGTTAGTTTCCAACATAATCCATGAGGACAACTATTATTTATAAGAGTTAGAAGTCGATAGTATTAATAATCATCCTAGCATATTCCTATAGTAACCATATTAGGAATTTGATAGAAAACCTTGCAAACCGCAATCTCAAGGATAGTCATCCTTGTACTATGAGAGCATGGAAGGTGGGCCTCCTTGATCAAGCCTAGGAGCACTAATAAGTAATAAGCCTCCCAGCTCATGAGGCCTAACCCCCTATGGGTGGCGTGCTTGATAAGAGCATGAAGACTACCTCTCTTCCACCAAGCCCGGGAGCACACATATGCCTCCTGACCCATGAGGCTTAAACCCCCTATGGGTGGTGTACTTGATGGCAGGTCTCTCAAGGATAGTTATCCTTGTACTCTGAGAGCATGGAAGGTGGGCCGCCCTTCCATCCCTTAGTCCACCTTGGAGGTTGGCCATCCTTGATCAAGCCCAGGAGCACTAATAAACCTCCCAGCCCATGAGGCCTAACCCCTTATGGGTGGTGTGCTTGATAAGAGCATGAAGACTACCTCCCTTCCACCAAGCCCGGGAGCGCACATATGCCTCCCGGCCCATGAGGCTTAAACCCCTATGGGTGGCATACTTGATGGCAGGTCTGTTGGGCCTTCACCTCTCGTGAACTCGAAAGGTTGATTGGCCTTCTTGTTTTACAATTATTTCTACTTAATTCAGAATAGGTTATTATACGAATCTATTATCCATATTCATAATAAAGGAAGAATCATGATTACTTATAACGATCAATAATTGCTGCAAGCATCATTATTGCATGATCACACACACACACACACATATAATATTTCTCTTTGTCCAATCTGCTTTCTTCATCAATTGCTTGATTTATTTGATGCCTCTTACAAATGATTTTACCTCTCTTATATATCACCTCATGGCAGCATGAATAGTCACAATCATTGTAATAATTTCACCGCTTTCAAAGGATGCACCCCTCCATAATTCAAGTGCTGCCTTTTCCTTAATTGCTGTTAATACAATGATTGCTGCCTTTAATTTAATTAAAGTCTACATTATATTATTGCTACCTTATATTATTAATAGGTAGTCATTGCATTAATTAAAGTTTACATTATATTATTTCTACCTTATATCACTAATAGGTAATCGCTGTATTTAATATTTCCCTTTGATAGTTCCATCGATTCTTTCTTAAGTTTCCTTGTTCAGCGATTGTCTTATATTCCTATGCAGGCTGCAATCAAGGGGCATGACATTGTTCTTATGTGCCATGGTTTTCTCATGGATATCTAAATTGGCAATGCTGAAACAAAATTTCTTCTTGAAGTTGCATGCATTTTTAGTCTTTAGATGAATTCTGCTTGTCTCATTCATGGGGGATTGTGCCAAGGGGTTGTCTGGGCTATGATTGGCTTTTGCATGGGAGTATATCTGATCCATAATCTCATAAAAAATATTCTTGTAGAAATCAAGAATCAAGACAATTATGGAATGTGCTACTTATGATCGAATAAATGACAGTAAGGAAGGAAAGAATGCTATGATTAGAGAAGTGAACTGGTGCTCGTTACAATCAACAAACTGAATGACAATATTTTATTAAATTTTCTGTAACTCATTACAATCAACAAAGTGCTTCAGGAAATTAAAGCCTTCCTGTGAGAGTCTATTTGTATACACGATGCCTTACTGAAGTAAAAATTCTTCATACAGAAGTCTTCCCAATGATCTTCAAAAACTGGTTCACATTTCCTTTTGGTAGCTTCTGGTTATATGCTTTGTTAAGGGTTTTCACAAGCTTTGTTTTCCCAGCAAGTAAACCCCTGTTCTATGTATGCAGCATTGACTCTCTCTTCTACAGTATTTTCTTCAAAATAACCTTCTCTGCGGTTACACTTTACTCTCATGTGTTCCTTCTTAGAATCACATCAGCTATGCACATGCTCATTTGTTGTTCTTCCCTTGTTTTTCTTGAATATTTGACCATTTTTCCTCTCTTTCATAACCCATGGCTCAGCCAGCCAAAACATTCATTATTATTCTGTCAATAACCAGTTGTTTCTCTACTGAAGGTTTCCCATGTGGCCAGAAGCAAAGTCTCGACCTTCATAATGTTTGAAATGGCCAAGAAACAGAGCAAGAAACATTCAGCCCAAAAATCTGTCAAAAAATGTTTGAAGAACAAGACAGATCAAAAGATTGGCAAAAATCAATGCCACAAATTAGAAAGTAAACAGAAATTTCTTGGCTGTGTGAAGAGTCATGCTAAACAGCACAAAATAATCAGAAAATTTACTGACAAAGATTAGTAAATTGCCACTTATAATCAGTAATAACCAAATGAAATTGTTTTTCTTTGCTCAAGGCAAAAGCAGTTGATTTGTCATCCTGTGCCAGTGCCAGATCAGAAAAAAGTTAAAAGGAACTCCTTTTAAATCATTAAAATGAAGCTGCCAGACTTTGTTCTAAAAATGCATCTTTTAGATATGTTTGCATAAAATTATTTATCAACCAAATCTAGCTCAGCATTTCAAGTTCAAAACAATTCCAAGTCACTACTAATGCAAGATAAAACATTTTACATTACTAAAGTTCGGCCAAAAGATTTATACAGTTCCTGATGCCTTCTAAAATCTTTCCATAAGCACATACAGGTGGCTGTCACCATTCTGTAGCAGCCATTTTAATGAAAGATAGATGTGTAGCCCTTAGATTAAGTCTGAAACAACACCTTAATGAATTTTGGACACTATTACATTTGCTTTACTGGCCATAACAAACTATAACCTTCCTGTAGCAGCTCTCAAAAGAAGCAAAAAGTCACATACAGTCTGACTAACATTATGCACATTGAAACAAACTTCCATTTATAATGATTTATTTGATCCATGTATCTAGAAACTTTGTAATATCTTGTTTAATTTTTTTAATATATATTTTGCAATATATAATCGAGTTTAATTTTTAATTTCTATAAAATGATATATTGTAGGAAACTATGCCTTTTCCAACTAAAATCACTTTAAGGAATTGTTGATTTTTGTCCTCCAATTCCAAACCTAGAGGGATTTTGTCCGTAGGTTAATTGAACCGTAGTTCCATGCTCCACAATCAGTAAAAATCAGATAATAAAATATTTCTCAATGATATCTCCTCATTTCTTGGTCTTTTTTAAATAGAATTTTTTCTCCAAGAATCATAACCCTTCAAATGCCCCTTGATTGGTAATCTTTAATTATGATTTCATTTTATAAATTTAGTTAATACTAACATGATTGCTAGCTACACCCCTTGCATCGTGTATCACTATGTTTTTCTTTGCATTTAATTTTGGAGATTGTTGGCTACACCCCTTGCATTGTGTATCACTATGTTTTTCTTTGCATTTAATTTTGGAGATTGTTGGCTACACCCCTTGCATCGTGTATCACTATGTTTTTCTTTGCATTTAATTTTGTAGTTTATCATGGGTATATTACCTCTTGGTTTGTTTGCGTTTGCACTCATGATGTGTTGTCTATATTTGGGCATGTATCACTATCTTATTTGTCGCAACTTGAACATTATATTTACCACGATTTAACAAGTCTTACATTTGGTTTCTAGGAGGATATCATATTTGAGCTCCCAATTTTGTCTAGGGATATCAAATGCGTTTGTTGATTGAGTCAAAGATGCATATGTAGTCAAAGATTCTGTGTATTCAAGAATTGTGATACTTTGAAGATCTTTTGTTTTGCACACCATTCCTTAGATGCCTCTTTCACATGCCTTGATTGATTTTGCAACATTGTCTAAGGGGACACTAGCATCTTTCACATGCCTTGATTGGGTGGTGTTAAAGATGCCTCTGCTGTCATCCCACAAATGAATCGGCTTTCTTGGCCAAGATCATTCATTAACTGTCCCTGACATTCAGCTTTGCAAATCTACCCAACATTCAAATCACACAACCATCTAGTTTGATCCTTGTGTACATTTAGTAGATTGATATTCCACTTCAAAGTTTCTCTTAAGTGGCAGAACTTAATTTATGTTGAGTGCTCTACACATGTTTTGTTAAATCCTTCAGTGCTATAAATCTTTTAACAAATCATTTATGACATATCAATATCTAAATTAGAAAGTTTCCTACACTTGGGTTGGTTGTAGGAAATTCTATCAAAATAGGCGAAATTGCATTGTTGCTCTTTCGCTATTAGTTTTCAATATGACTGTAAATAATCTATCACAAGCTTAAATCTTTGAATCTTCACACAAATGTTTCTACTTCGAAGAGGGGGGCATTATAACCTGCTCTTACCAAGATTGCGTGTCCTCAAGCAGTTGCAAACTAGGAAGCTCTTGGAGTTACCAAGGCCCCAAATCAACCTTGGGGATTTGCAATTCCTAATCCCCTCCTTGTGATGTAGTTAGCTTCGATTGTGCTACTATGATATAATTAGGAATTGGGAACTTTGCACCAAGTTATGCTTCTCTAACTGTCTCAGTTATATTTGACTTTGTGCCACAATGATGTCCTTGAAGAGTTGTTACTATGCTTGCCTCAACTTGCTTGCCAAGATAGTCCTTCGATGCCATAATAAGGTTGATGCTGATTGTATGTAGTACCATAGCACCCAAACCTTATTTTGTTGCCTTAAAATACCCTTGAGCTGCTTGTATTGCCTTAGGAAAAATGTTCATGGATGCTCCACCATCTTGGAGAGCAACAAGAACATTTTGCCAATCCAAGCAATTAATCACTGTACACTTTGTTTGGCCAACCATGAGATGAAAACCCATTGCAATTGTACCCATGTATCCTCTTTCAAAGAAAAGAATTGCAACCTTTGCAATTGAGGTTCACTTGCTAATGAGTTGTCCAATACTTGTGGACAAGATGAATGTCTTCCAACATGTGTCATTTGGGCCTTGGGTCCTACTGGGTTGGCTTGCATATAGGTTTGGATTCGATCTAACTTGGGGGCCATCCAGGGTCCCACCCTAGAGTTGTGGGTTCGTTTGAGATAAACTTGAGCGCAACTGTAACATTTTTAGTGGATTTTCACACCTAGGTGGTAAATTTTAAAAAAAGAATATTTTGACTTATGTCTTTGACCAAAAACCCAAAAATTCCCCCAAACCCTAAAACGTGGATTTTGATCCATTTTAAAAAACTAAAACAAAGTCATTTCTCTTATTGTGAATGAAAAATGACATGCGCCATGAAGGTTTGTGTGGTTTTGAAGGTCTTAATTCGGGGCTCCTAAACCTTGGAGGGATGTGCCCTCAGATCTTGTTGGGGCATTGCTCCCAAACCCCGACTAAACTCATTTCATTTGCCAAGTACTCTCCAAGTTTGAGTTTGCGAACTATGCTTCTAAGTTTGCTTATAGGTCTTCGTCTACAATATTGCCATTAAACTGGACAATCTTCCCTAATGTTACTTGATGCTTACTTGTTTTACTTGTTGTTTGGAAGGGGAATTTGTTTTTGGGGGGGATGATGTAGTTAGTGTTCAATGCCTATTATATTGTTTCAATAATATGGTTTATTTGACTTTGTATTTGCTATTGCTAGTGCTAGTGCTAGTGCTAGTGGTAAGGCTAGCGCCATTGTTTGTGGTTCTTCTAATTTACCAGACCTACATCATTTGATATGGATGGTGATGATGATGATATTTTTGAAGATCCATATGATGTTGCTTGATCAATGATGGTTGATTGTTGATGCTTGACATTATTATTATTTTTATTTTAATATATAATATATATCATTACATTTGAGTTTGACTAATTGACATCTTAATATTTTTTATTTTTATGGTGGTTTTGTTTATTATACAATATATGATGCTATGTGTGGCATTTTGAATTTAATCACTGCTGCGAATATGTATATATTTCTGAATTTTATATGTTTTTGTATGGATGAACCCAAATGAACCCAACCCCAAAACTTTTTTTTGACTAAACCCATGAACTGAACCCAAACCAGTACCAAGACTGATAACTTAGACATTCCTCAATCTTGATTAGTGGAAATATTCCATTGAGGCCTTTCCCTAAAAGTATCTTTGAAGTAGCAACCCCTCTCTTGGATTACGTTCCTCTAATTGCTTGTCATACGCAACTCTAGGAGGTCTGATCGTGTTCCTGCAAGATAGAAAAATCCTCAAACTTGCACCATATGCAAAATTTCAGGTACGTGACTATCTCCTTCCAACATTGGTATATCCACGGACTTCAATTCCCTCTATCAACACAAGCATAATAAGTAGATGACTGCATACCGAATTATGCTAATGTTCAAAATTGGCAGTAAGACTTTTGATGTAGTTGTGTCTTTGTTGTACCATGTATTCTAGAGTCCCCAACTTCTCTTGGTGTCTCTATGCATGTCATTTAAGCCCCATAACTTTGGCTGGTTGTGATCATATCAATATGAAGTATAACTACCATTTGATTTTTATTAGTCCAAACAGCCCTTTAGGTGAATTTCTGATCAGTTATTGGCTGTCTCTTCTATGCAAGAACCAATATGATGCTTTCTGCCAATGCTTGCCTTCCTCCCCACTTGTCAAAAATGTAAAACATAGGAGCATTATAATTCTGCACTATGGATGGTACTGGCTGCCCTAGAATAGTGGTGAAGCGAAATTGCTCCTCCCCATTTTCAGGGATGACAAAAAGATTTTCACTTTGTTGATTGGAGTATATTCATCTAATTTTAATCCCATAAACTAATTGTCATATGTTGTATGAACTTACGTGCACTAGTGTGAGTTGTGGGTTGATGTTACATTTATAGCAAAGGTTCCATCTAATGAATACCATAAGAAGAAGATGGGAAAGTTTGTACCATTGTCATTTCCCATAGCAGCAAGGGAGCCTTCACAAATCATTTCTTGCTTGTAAAAATCCATTCTCATGCGCCATCCTCTATTAGGTGATTGCCTTGGATTGATGTTATGAAACAATATGCTTTGCTCAACGCAAGTACTATAAAAATTTTGCTCATTCATGTATCTCACATTATGTCCATCTTTCAACTACCATTGAGAAACACTTGTATTAACAAAAGCATATGTATTCTCTTCAATACATTTAGGCCTTGAAAATTAACAAAAAATATTGGCTTGATCAAATTGAATGATATAATACAATGCCATGATCTTTTGTTCCCTCATTACATATTCACCAAAGATTCTAGGCAACAAATACAAACTCTTGATCGCCATTGTTGACATCTAAGATGATAGCAGAGTGTTGCATTCCATGTTATGATGAATTGTGGGAGTGCCTTGAATACTAGGATCCCACCCATTTGTGCAAAGCCAATTTTGCATTGGAGTAAAAGGATCTAGGTGTCTTGTACAAGAAGTCGTATTTTTCACATTTTTCCCATGCTGACCAAAATTTTGAAAGGACATAGTGTAAAGTAAATCTATGCTATTATCATCTCTTTCATATTTTGAATTGTACTTGTAAAAATGACTGGAATGCTTACATTTTCTTCCTTGATGATTTTAGGAAAACTAACCTTTCTTGGTCCTCGGTGGATAAAAGGGTTAGTCACTCCAACTTGCAAACCCAAGATTGATTGCTTTGTCATCGCCTTGTGAGCTTCCCATGTAGGATGTAGTACACCTAGTTGTTGCTTAAACTCTTGCTTTTCGTTATCCATGCGAGCAAACTTTTCCTTAAATCCTTGATGATGTTGTTTTGCCAAGCATCTATCAACTTAGCTTCCTTTGCCCTTCTTTGCCATTCCTCACATAATTTCAGGTTCTATGTTACATCTTCTGTACGAAATGAGGTAAGCCTTCCTTGCTTTTTTGATTGGGAAGGATTTGAAGTGACACGACAATTCTTGTGACCTAAAGTTGTAGAATGGAGATTAGTGGAGCCAAATTCCACATCCTCCATAGTTTTTTGCTCCTCCATATTGCTACCTTGTAGATTAATTTCATATCTAATTTGTAGGGTTGATTCGTTCTATTCTTGGTCATTGATACGTTCCTTCTCAATTTTTGGTAGCTCTAGTTTTAACCCTTCCACGTTTGGCTTATGCTCTAGAAATTCTTCCTTGACCTCTTCCTTTTATAAATTTGTTTTTGGTGTAGCTTTCATTTGTTCCAATGTCTGCTTGGTCTCTTCATTTAATTTTTCTTAATCCTTTTCAGGATGAATTTTACTCCATGTTATGAACAAATCTAGAAACGTATTCCTCTTGATGACTCTTGGACAGTCTTTTCTTCTTCTCTATGAATGAAAGTGGATCATAGAGGTCTATCAACATACCAATAACTGTTTTCTATGTTTGATTGTTTTGATTTTTGTTGTTGGCTCATGAAGTGCTTGCTCCACTCTTCTGATTTTTGGAAGCGTTCATATTATTTTGCATCATGTGCAGCATTTGAACCTACATGTCTGTCATTGTATCAATCTTCTTTTCAAACTTATCTGCGAGATCTTCACTTGAAGGAGTTTTTTCCTCTCTATTTTTCATATTTACTTATTTTGTCACTTGGATGCATATGAAAAGAATCTCCACATTAGAGGGTTAGCTTCTCTTTCACAAGCTAGTAAGATCTAGCTGTGATACTATTGTAATATCGTGCTTAATTTTATTATCCCAAAGGGAATATTTTTTAATGTATAATCAAGTTTAATTTTTAATTTCTATAGAACGATATTATTTGTGGGAAACTATATTTTTTCTGATTGGTATTTTTGCTAATTAATCAAATTTGCAGATGGCGATTTCTGTGTCAAATCACTCTAAGGAATTGTGGGTTTTTGTCCTCCAATTCCAAACCTAGAGGGGTTTCATCCTCATGTTAATTGAAATGTAGTTCCATGCTCCACAAGTAGTGAAAATCAGACAATAAAATTTTCCTCAATGATATTTTCTTCTCCTTGCTTGGTCTCTCTTAAATAGATTTTGTTTTCTCCAAAAGTCATAACCCTGCAAATGCCCCTTGATTGGCAATCTTTAATTATGATTTCATTTTATAAATTTAATTAATAGTAACATGATTGTTGGTTACGCCCCTTGCATGGTGTATTGTTGAATTGTGTTGCATCCAATTTTGAAGTTTGTCATGGTTGTAATACCTCTTGGTTTGTTTGTGTTTGCAGTTGCACTCATGATGTGTTGTTTGTATCTGGGCATGTATCTTATTAGTTGCAACCTGAACATTATATTTACCACAATTTTACAAGTCTCACATACGGTTTCTAGGAGGATATCATATTTGAGCTCCAGCTTTTGTATAGGGATATCACATGTGTTTGTTGTGGGAGTCAGGGATGCGTCTGTAGTCCTGTCAGATTAGGTAGTTAACATTTTTAACGAAGCTTAGACACAGTCATGCATGAGAGGGACGGAAGATTCTGTGTCAGAATTGTGATACTCCAAAGACCTTTTGTTTCACACACCATTCCTTCGGTGATGATTGATTTTGCAACACTGTCTAAGGGTACACTAGCAGCTTTCACATGCCTTGATCGGGTGGTGTTAAAGATGCCTCTGCCTGTCATCCCACAAATGAATTGGCTTTCTTGGCAAAGATCATTCATTAACTGTCCCTGACATTCAGCTGTGCAAATCTACGCAGCATTCAAATCACACAACCATCTAGTTTGAGCCTTGTGACATTTATTGGATTGATATTCCACTTCAAAGTTTCTCTTTAGCAGTGGAACTTAATATTTACGCTGAGCACTCTACAAATGCTTTGGTTAATTATTCAGTGCTATAAATCTATCAACAAATCATTTATGACATCAATATCTAAATTATAAAGTTTCCTATACTTGGGTTGGTGATAGGATGTTCTATCAAAAGAAGCGGAATCACATTGTTGCTCCTTCACTATCAACTCCATTGTGGCTGTAAATAGTCCATCACAGCTTAAATCTTTGAATGTTTAAACAGATGTTTCCGTCTCTTGTACTTGCAATGCTACTTCCAAGAGGGGACATTATGACCATTGCATTCACTTGTCCTTCGAATAATTTTATCTCTACATTTGTTTCAACTTTAAATGAGGCATGTGCAGATATTACCTTAATTTGTTTTCCTTATTTTTATCCAAGAAGGTTTCTTGATCCTCTAGGTCTTCACCAAATTTCTTGGCTAGAGCTCATGCTACTAAATCCATAGAAGATTGATCCTGGACTATGTGTTCTTGTTGGCTTATACATTCTTTTGTTGACTCATCTAATTTTGATTTTTGATTTACTCTCCATGTTGCTCTCAAGGGTGATCATAGGGTGGTTCTTTTTTCTATATGCTGCAGTCTCACCTTTTTATTCCACCTTTCAGTACAGATGGTTGGATTGCAATGTAGCAATTATTTATTCTTTGCAGACCTAGTCACTATTATACAATTACTATTATTTTCCACAAATCCCAAGGATTAGGAAACTGCTAGATACCAAATTGATCTGTAATGTCACAAAAACATGCTTGTAGAAATTAAGAATCAATAAAATCATGGACTGTGCTACCTAAAATCAAATTAATGACAGTAGGAAGATAAAAATGCTATGATTAGACAAGTGAACCTGTAGATATTCCAAAAAACCCTCAAAGCAGTAAAATAATTCCTACTGAGTTTTATTAGAAGTTAGACAAACACAATGATTTGTAAATAGGTTGAAATGGAATAGTAAATACAATTCACTCCTTGCTCAAATCTTCAACACTCAAATTCAAATTCTACTTTTTTATGACAACACTCAAATCTACCTCCATTGACATCCAGCAACCCTTTTGTCTGTATATGGATGCTGAGATGGTTGTTGTGCACTAGAAGGTTCCAGAAGTGGATTTAGAAAGAGAAATGTTGGCCTGCTAACTTCATATTCTATATTTCTCACTTGGGGATGAAATCGCCCCCTAGCAGACCATCAGTTTCAAAGTTACTGCTTCAGGGGAACTAGCAGTTTCAAAATTGCCGGGTGTAGGAACTGGCATCTTTGTCAAGACAAATCAGATAGTATTTGAGAGCTGCAACTTTTGGAAGTGATTCCTTTGATGAAATTTAACTCCTGATCCTTATGGATCAATACCCATTGGTCTTTGAACTTGGTCGTTATCATGAATTGTTCCGTCTTTCAACTAGAGCATGTCCCACCAAACCTAAAGAAAACATTTGTCGATGAATCTAGTGATTTTGGGGCAGGGTACCACATAAGAGATCATAATGGGCTCTTTTTTGCAGTCTCATATATCTTATCCCGATTGGAACACATGATAAAACAATGTTAGTGTAGTAATTGAAGGCTTAAATTAGTACTTCCAATATTAGTCGAATGTAACTCACAACTAATAATTAATGCAATTGTCAAAGGTCTGACACTTAATTGGAAGCCAGAGAGCATCCTAAAGAATCAAAGAACCCAATAACAAAGTTTACAAGACATTTCCAACCATGTTTCGAATAAATCAATGATTCAGTGGATCTTATAGGGGACATGTGGATGCTTCAAGATCTGCTAGGATCAGTAGCAAGTTTTCAGCACCAAGAGGCAGGGGCGACTTCAATCGATCCATAATTAATGAGGAAATTCCATCGCACACCTCAAAAAGTGAGTCCTCACCTTAATGGAAATTGATTGTATAACTTAATTTTCCATCATCCATGTGCCACATCCCATCTCCAGACCTCACAGACCCTGTCTCTGTTCTCTTCTGTGATGTGTTTGGCTGTGGACAGAACTGTTTTGCACCTGCAGTTCTACCAGGGACATGTTTGACCACAATCAATTAGCACCAGTCGAACCCATTACCAGTGCTTATGTTCTTTGTTAGTTCCAGTCACTCTGAGTGTCAGGTACTTAAGTGCATGTTCATCTGTTTTTCTTTGACAGTCAGCTTCTGAAACTTGGTTTAGGGCGTCCATTTTCAAGAATGAGCTTTCAAGATTGTTTAGCATAGGCGTTACTAGTTTGCTTCAATGAGAACATTCAAATGACTGAGTTATCTAATTTAACTATATTAACTATTGTTGTAGGTAGATATGTTTCCCACCCCCTAGGAAGCATCTACAGTTATGGAAATGGATATTGATAGGTTTTGTGTGACAGGAGACATCCTCACCACATGACCACATGTTTCTAAAAAAACCTAAATGTGAAAACAACCCTAAGAATAAAACGAAAAACCCTAAAAACAAAAAAAAATAAAAAATCATAAAATTGTTATAAAAAGTTAAAGTGACCGTTTTCTTTACAATATGCTTTGTCTTTGACTATTTTTCTCATTCTAAGTGCAAAGGATCTGTTTTTTAATAGAACAGTGATGGCGGTAAATAGATTGCCGTGTTTTGTAATAGAATAGCAATGGTGGCAGAGTTGTTCTCTGTTAGCAACGGCTGTAGAATGTTATAGGTCTAGGTTAAAACAGATAATTTAGGTTAAATTTAACTTATTAAAGTCAAATTTAAGTTGCGTTGTTAAAACTTATGACATGGTCCCCTAAAACTAGCAATTGCACCTTAGTGTGCAATGGGTATGCCGAAGAAGTGTGGAAGGTCAATTAGGATAAATTTTGGTGTATTTTTTTGCATACATTTATGCAGTACATGAAGTCAATTGGTAGGTCCATTTAGTAGATGATGTTGTTTGTGCAACAAAGGTCTCAATGAAGAAGTGATAGCTTCAAATCAATTATGCATCCACTTAAAAGGATCCAAACATGATTGAAATAAAACTTCTGAATCAAAAAGATAATTAGGCTCCATTACCAACAGGCTCATGTTATGTTTGAAATAAGGA